>CAUYPK010082072.1:0-12446 GCA_963574355.1 Loris lydekkerianus
AATATAATACAATAGCAATGGTGTCCTTACAAGAAGAAGGATTGTGGCATACGATAAGCAGCTCACACCTGTTGCACTCCAGGAAAGAAAAAAAGGCCTGTCCCCCCCCCCCCCCCCCCCGTCAAATAGAGATACAGAGTAGAACCTCTGTAAGTTGACCACCCAACGGATTGTAATAAACTGGTCAACGTACAAGTGTGGTCAGCATAAGGAACTAGGCCTACTGTACTATTAATTATATGTACACGTACTTTACTTTATTGTACAGATTTTATTAGAGAGTATTATACAAAATTAGACATGATGAAAACACACTAAAATCATACATTATTATACACAATCAGTACATTTACTGTTTTCTCATGGTTTACGTATTCTTTCTGAAAAAAGAGTCAATCTTGGTCTGTTTTTTATTCTTATTACAAACGTAAGTGGAGAAAACACTCTCAACACTGGCCATACCACTCAGCATACCTGGGCATTTTTCCACAGCAAATGACTTCAGCTGCGTTATCAGATGCCTGACATCCTTTTCTTTTGGGATCTCTACAGTTTCTGTGTCATCCTCACTTGCTTCTTCTACTTCATCAGCTGCTTTATGCTGGTCTATACATCAGTCAATATCACTTGGAAAATTGCTTCTGGGTCAGGTTCATTAAAGGCTGCCACCTCATCATCCATTGCAACAAAACCTTTAAAATCTACTCCTTTGAATTCTGTCATGGAAGATGGATTGTCTTATAGGGCCCAAACATTGTACTCTTGGTAGTGACAAATCCAACTTCTTGAAACATTGCTGTATCATTTTTGGCTGAACTTTATTCTAAGCATAACTGATCCAGAGGACAGTATCCAGAACATTAACTGAAACAGCAGATGAAGTTGCTTGTAGAGATGGACCACAGATTTGTGTTTTAGTAATGACCCACTGTAGAAGCTGGGCTCAGTAGTGCATTTTAAATGTTTTGATGATGTTTTAGTCAAGAGGTTGGATTTTTGAGGTTGTGTTTGAAGGTAGAAATTTTAGTACCACATCTGTGAGAAGATTCCACTTGCAGGTGGGCCAGGTCAGCTGTTTGCTGTCAGTAGAATGTTTCTTCATTTCTCAGGTCAGATCCCTTAGTCACTCCTTAAATAAGGCAGCAGTCATCCATGCGTATTTGTTATTCTCCATGTGACGGGGAGGTCTTTGGGCTTCAGGTTCTTGAATGTTTGTGGCTTTGCTGATTTACCACTTACCAAGGGCTTTAGTTTCTCTCCAGTTGAGCTGGGGCAAAGCAGAACAGTTTTGGAAAGTTTTCTGCTGTTAAAACTTGTTACCCTTCATGTTGAGGCTTGCCAGGCATAACCTTGACAAAGAGTATACATTTGTCAGCATTAAAGATGTTGTCATCTTTGAAGCCTCTAGCATAGTTTGGGGATTTTTTGATGAACTCTTCCAGAACTTCACTGGATTCACCATATGAGATTTCTGGGAGATCTCATGTCCAGCCACTTGATGCTTGGAAATCTGCCACCTGGAATTCTTTTGGCAGCTTCTTGGATCATCAGCCCAGAGATTCGGGTGTTAACTGCCCTTGTTTGTTTGAATTAGCTGAATGTGGCTTTATTGACTTCATCAAAGGAAGTTTTTCTCTTTTTCTCCTGTAGAGAGGAAAAGTACCTATGTTTAGGTTTTTGGTTGTTGCTAATTGTGATCTTGCTAACACCAAAATGTTCTGCCGACTTTGGCTGCTACTTTCCAGAAAACGTAGCTCAATCTTTCCTTCAATGTCAGCTCTCTGAGTTCTTTGCTTTGGGCCAGCATGTCTTGATTAACTGTAAATTTTTTCAATAATTGTAGGATGTACCTACAATTCAGAACAGTCCTTCATGTTGACAAAATCCTCTACAACATTTGGTAAACAATAGGATGTTAGGCTGTTAGGCCTAATCCAAAACATAGTAATAATAAAACATGAAAAAGCAACTTCTACTAAAGAAAAAAGTAATACAACTAAGGGGCAAAGTCCATACCTTCTACCTGTTGTGCAGAGTGGGCTCAACCAGTCAAGTTATAGAAAAGTATGTTAATATTGTGTGTCACAGTCCAAGTGGTCAAGGTACAACTTGCAGAGGTAGTCAACATAGAGAGGTTAGTCTTCCAGTGAGTACTTGTGGTGCATGTCCAGTACATGAAAATTATATCAACTTAAAGATGTGGTCAGTGTAGTGAGGTATTCAACTATGGAGGTTCTACTGTATTTGTATTTTTTTCTTTTTAATCTAGGTGCCTTTTGTTTCTTTTTCTTGCCTGAGCCTGCACTACAGAGTTGATTGTACTGGCGAGGGCAGATACCTGTGTCTTGTTCCTGATTTTGGAGGGAAGGTTTCTGTCCTTCACTGCTCAATATAATGCTCACTGTGGGATTTTCATAAATACCCTTACTTAGGTTGAGAAAGCTTCCTTTTATTCCTAGTTTTGTTTGAGTATTTTTGTCATTTGGTGTATTTAAATTTATTAAATGCTTTTTCTGTGTCTTCTGAGATGACTATGTGTTTTTTCTCTTTGTTCCATTAATACGATGTATTTCATTGAATGATTTTTGGCTGTTAAATGAACTTTGCATTTAAACTAAATAAATCTCATTTGGCCATGGTATGTAATTAATATATTGCTGTATTTGGTTTGCTAGTATTTTATTGTGAAGTTTTGTATCCATATTTTTTCAAGATACTGATATTCCTCTGGTTTTGAGTTCAGGCCTCATAGAATGAGTTAGGAAGTATCTTTTTCTCATCTTTTTGGGGAAAGGATTTGTAAGGGATTGGTCTTAATTCTTTAAATGTTTGGCAGAATTCACTAATAAAGCCATCTGGTACTAAACTTTTCCTTGTGGAAATTTTTTGATTATTAACATAATCTCTGTACTTGTTTTAGGTTTATTTAGATTTCTCTTTCTTTCTTTCTTTCTAAAATACAAATACAGTAGGACCTCCATAGTTGAATACCTCCCTACATTTCTTTCTTGAGTCAGTTTCTGTATGTGTTTCTAGGAATTTGTTAATCTATTAATAGTTTAATTTGTTGATACAATTGTTCATAGTATTTTATTATAATCTGCTTTCATTTCTATAAGGTTGATAGCAAAATCTCCTTTTTTCATTTCTTGTTTTAATGATTTGAGTCTTCTCTTTTTTCTTTGTCATTCTAGGTGAAGGTTTGTCAGTTTTATTGATCTTTTCAAGGAACTAGTTTTTAGTTTTGTTTTCTGTTCTGTATTTAATTTCTGTTTGCCCTAATATTTGTTATTTTCTTCCTTCTGCTTCCTTTGGGTTTAGTTTTCTCTTGTTTTTTAGTGTTTTGAGGTGGAAGTTGTAGGTTACCTTTGGAGGGCTTCTCCTTCTCTGCCTGGTGCCTGCCAGGCTGCTGTTCCCACTGATGGCTCAATGGCTCTTGATTTTCAAGGCAGCTGTGGACTGGGGGGAGGGGAATGGAAGAAGGTAAGTCAGAAAGCCACAGAGCTCACTGCTTTCACCAAGAGCTGACTGTTTTTCTCAAATAAATGGTCTTTGTATTGATGCAAGCCTTTGATTAACTTCCAGAGTTCTTAAAAAGTTAATTAGGACAATTTTGCCAGTGTTCTTGTTGCTTTTATGGAGAGAGGTGAGCTGTCAGTGGTCATTACTCTGCCATTCCCACTGATGTCATCTGCCTTCTATGTTTTATAGTGAACATTTTTCACAAAATAAATGTGATTGCTACAGGATATTTTATGGAAATTGATTAGCTACTTCTAAATGTCACAAGGAAATAGAAGTATAAGAGTAACCAGCCAAGTTGGGAAAAGAATCCCATCTATATGGAGCCACCCTGTACTGTGAAGAGATGAGAGGAGCTGGGGGCAGGGAGACTGGCACCCAGCAGGGCCAAGCAGACTTCTCCACTGCTCATGAAGAAGGAGGTCAATATGTGACAAAGTTCCATCTTGATTAAGCTCAGCCAAGCTGCACTCAGGGAATGTGCTACACTGAGGGCTTGGCTCTGGGGCATCTGGCCAATTGTTCACACTCCCTACCCTGCAGCCAGGCTGGTTGCACCTGAGAAGTGTGGCTGTGTGGCTGTGTGGTTGGGCCCCTGGGAAGGGGCTATGTGAGGAAGGGTCTGCAGTGCATGTGGGTGACTAGGGGACAGTCCTGGGGTATCCATAATGAAGGGAAAGAGGAGCAGAGGGCCATCACTGGGAGAGCTGAAGACAGAGACAGAGGAGTAAGGCTTGAGGAGCAGACTGGCTGAGGGGTTGAGAACACCTGGGAGTGGAATGGAATACATGTTCAGATGTTCTTCCATCTGACTTCTCCAAGCATGACACCACATCTGAAAACTAAAAGATTGCCAGATTTCAGAACCTCTAGAAGGAAAAGCACCATCTACCAAATTCAAAGGCCAGTGACAGGAGGTGGGAATTGGAACAGCCACGTGAGAGTGAGGATGGCACCTCCAAATCAACATCTGAAGCGGGGGGCCACTGGGAACAGTGATGGTCCTCAGCAGCCACCACTTTTCTGCCTTGGGAAGAACACATACTGGTATTTGTGCTTTATTTAGTTTAGTTTTGTTTTTTTCTTTTTCTTTTTTTGTTTTTTGTTTTGTTTTTTTCTTTTTCTTTTTTTGAGACAGAGTCTCACTATGTCGCCCTGGGTAGAGTGCTGTGCCGTCACACCTCACAGCAACCTCCAACTCTTGGGCTTAAGCGATTCTCTTGCTTTAGCCTCCCAAGTAGCTGGGACTACAGGCACTCGCTACAACACCCAGCTATTTAGGGCTCAATATGTTAAATGTAGACATTAATCAAAAAAAATCTTTTTTTTTTGAGACAGAGTTTCAAGCTGTTGCCCTGGGTAGAGTGCTGTGGTGTCACAGTTCACAGCAACCTCAAACTCTTGGGCTTAAGTGATTCTCTTGCCTCAGCCTCCCAAGTAGCTAGGACTACAGGCGACACTAATCAATTTTAAAAACCAATTTAAGCAGTGTTAATAAATTATTTCTTTAAATGAAGTAGTGGTAAAAGTGTGTGGAAGTACAATGGTTACGATGTTTATTATGACATCTGGACATTTGAGCAGCATCTGCACTGTAGCTTTAATTCTCTGTCCCCTCTGTGCCTTACCCTTGTAGGCTTAACCTAAAATAATAAGTATTCTCTCAGATGCCAATTGCCACACCTGGCTGGGGGCACTTGTCATGCTGCCCTGGGTATGTGAAAGCAGAGCACTGGCTGTACCCTCTGATTTCTTCCTGCCTCCAATCATGGAAGCAGCAACTTAGTAAAGAACTTTTTCTTTTTTGGTGGAAAGTAGTGTTAGAGTCCAAGTTGGCAGTAGGGCTGCCCATGGGTATTTGTGAAGACTACTTTTAGTGAGAGAAGAATGAGAGACAAATGGCCTTGTGTTTGTGGTGATTTCCACCCCACCCCCCAGTTTAATTCTATTATTAATTAGGTCCATTTAAAAATTATTCTAATATAAAAAACACCAGAATAGGTCCACGTACATTGGCTCACACCTGTAATCCTTAGTATTCTGGAAAGCTAAGGTCAGGAGTTTGAGACAAGCCTGAGCAAGAATAAGACCCTGTCTCTACTAAAAATAGAAAAATTAGCCAGATGTGACCAGCACCTGTAGTCCCAGCTGCTTGAGAGGCTGAGGCAGGAGGATCACTGGAGCATAGGAGCTTGAGACTGCTGTGATCTGGGATCACACCACTGCACTCCATTGCATTCTGCTCAGAGCATGAGGTGAGACTCTGTCTCAACAACAACAAAAAAACCCAAAACTAAACAAAGACAGAATTCCTTCTGCTTTATGGTGTACTTATTTAAATCTGTTGCACCTTTGTTGAATGTTGAGCAGGCGTTTCACAAAAGTAGCACAAGTACCAATACTCCTGGAGAGATGCCTCATGCTTAGTGAGGTACATGCACTGTGACCACTTTGTCGGCATGTGATGTGGGAAGGTTTATAACGCAGAGTTTTAGTAAAGAATCACAGAGACAGAACATGCATTTCATGTGTCTCAGAGGGTAACTTTAGAGAATCATGTTTCTGGTAGCTCTTTGTCCATGTGTATTATAAGTTTTAAAATATGCACTTTTGCTGAAAATTCTATTCTTCAGGAAATAATTAGATAGGTGCTAAGTTTATATGCATGGTATGTTCATGATAGCATTAATTTAAATAGTTAATGACTGAAAGCAGCTCAAATACCCATAGTAGAGGATTTAGTAGATGAGTCATTGTACTTCACAGCACAGTAGAATATTAGGCAGCAATTAATGTTTATAGGAAAAATTCATTACACGAAAAACATAGGCCCAGGATATTGTCATGTAGGTGAATTATACATGTAAACCATCTGTATGACATAGAATACAGGTGTATGTAAGTGTATGTGTGTGTATGTCTATATCTATATAGATATATTGAAATTTTTTGGAGACAGAGTCTCACTTTCTTGCTTTTGTTAGAGTGCTATGGTGTCATAGCTCACAGCAACCTCAAACTCTTGGGCTCAAGTGATCTTCTTGCCTCAGCCTCCCAATTAGCTGGGACTACGGGTGCCTGCCACAACACCCAGCTATTTTTAAAGATGGGGTCTCACTTTTGCTCTTGCTTAGGCTGGTCTCAAACTCATGAGCTTAAGCAATCTATGCACTTCAGCCTCTCAGAGTGCTAGAATTATAGGCATGAGCCACTGCACTCAGCCCTGTGTGTGATATTTTAAAGGCCTCAAAGAAGTATAATCAGAGGCTTCCAGTATCTGTCCCAGAGCTGTGATCATTGCTGATATCTGTTTTCATACATTTCTAAATTTTCCTAAATGAACATGTATCACATTTATACTCATAAGAGAAACAATATGTATTTTTGTTAGTAGATAAGAATTGTGTGAATATTAATCTGATTTTGAGACACAGAGGCATTTTTCTAAGCATAAAAGTAACCCAAATGAACTCAAATAATAGATGCAGATTTTTCATAGGCAAATTTCTTTGAATATTAATAAACATTATTAAAAGACTAAAAAAAAGCCTTTATAAGTATTTTCCACAAATATTATAGATACAGATATACTATACTGTTCTGAGAGAACATGGAGCTGATCTCATTTTGTTTTCAAACCTATATAGTTAGATATTATAGTAAGAAAGTACTAGAAGAACATATACTTCACTGCATCAGTGCTTCTGTCTGGGAATTGAAGGTCTTTTTTAGGTATTTTTTTGCACTTTTCTGTATTTTCCAAGCTTTCCACCCGGAAAGTAGGCATGAGTTTTGCAGCCATAGATGTGCATCCATGTTCTGGGGCTCAGGTCTGAGCACGGAGCCTGCTGGCCCTGCTGCTGAGGGGTTCTGTAGGGGCTGTTCAGAACTAACCCCACCACCACTGTGAGCATTGTTTGGGGAGTTGTATAGAAAGTCTAATATGTGTACATTAGGCAACTTCAACATCCCTAGTGAAGGACTGGATAGACTTTCTGTGCCCAATTCTTGTTATCAGTGTGACCCACTCAAAACTGGGAAAGTAAAATAGTGAATTTTAATTTAAGTTTAATTTAATAAGTCCATGTAGCAACTGACATTGAAACAAAAGTCCTTTTATAAATTGCTCATTGATAGTGAATAAAGTTCATCAGTAATATAATTTTAAAAGATTGAAACATGGGTGTATATATATGTATTCCCACACAGCTGCAGTGTGATCTATCTTAAATAGAAAAATGAAATAAAAAATACACCCTCTCTGGAAGCAGGAAGTGCTATGGACAGGATACCAAGTTTCTAAATGGAGGAAACTTGCAAGCAGGCCAGTGCATGGCCAGCACACATGAAGGTTGAATGGTGGGCAGGGGTCAAGCTGGGCCCTGGGATCTGTATTATTTGGCCTCGACAATCATGTCACACCCTTGCGTTGGCCTAAAATGCTGTTTTTGAGGTGGGGGCGTAAAGAAGTTTCCCCCTGACTGCTTCCTTCTCCTTTCTGCTGAGACCGTCACCAAGAGTGGTAATTATTTAGAAATGATGATTGCACTGTGAGTTCAGTAATAGGAATTATGTTGACTCATCCTTGCCTGTCCTTCCCCTATACAAGCTCTTTGAGACCCGACTCCCCCTCTTCCTGACTTGTTGGCACTGCAGAAGTCTCAGTTCATCCCACTGCAGGGGTGAGTTAATGAGACACTGTGTCCTCGACCTAGGTGTGGAACAATTCAGAGCCAAGGCTGTCTTCCTCCTCAAGTCAGATCCTTGCTGTGGCCTGTTTAGGCTCTGGGTAAAAACACAATAGCATTTATCCTTTCTTTCTTTATTGAGTTCTACCAATAAAGGTAGAACCACCTGTGGCTACATTTAGTCAAAATGGGACCAGTGAGCAGATCCTAGGAGTTGCATTTCCAAGTGTGACCAGTTGTGAGTGCTGGTGTCACCCCAGGTTATCACAAAGTGTTCTGTGGAGTTTCGGGCTAAATGCTGCCCTATTCCCTGCTGGTCTCAGCTTGCTACCCTTTCCTCCCTTCTCAACTGGGAAGTCCCAGAGCCAACCCTGAATGTAGGAAAGAGTCCCAACTGAGTAAGGTAGGGACAGCTGGGGACTTCCCTGCCTTCACAGTGACAGAACATTAGTGCTCTGATGTGAGCTATTAATTAGCAATGTCCCCGTGTTGCCATGAGGGAATGAGATAAAGTGTCAGATGTGGGGTATGGGCGGTGTTGGGTGGAAGGCCAGGGCGGTGGCACCTGGTGCATGGATGTAGATGAAAACCTTCCTTTACTGGTCTGCTGACATCCTGGTGCTTTGATTTGAGAACATAAGTGGCAGGGAGGGCATTTCCTCTGAGAGATGCTTTGGTTGAAGGATGCAGTGTTCCATGTAGGAGAGCTGCAGATAGTAGCTCAAGTAAGATAGCACAGCTGTTACTTCAGGAGGTGTAATATTTCACTTGTTTCTTTTACCTTATTACAGGTTTATGTTTTAAAAATGACTTTCTAAGCTCCGTGCCTGTAATTTAGTGGCTGGGGCGCCAGCCACATACACTGGGGCTGGCAGGTTTCAATCTAGCCAAGGCCTGCCAAACAACAATGACAACTACAACCAAAAAATAGCCAGGCGTTGTGGCGGGTGCCTGTAGCCCCAGGTACCTGGGAGGCTGAGGCAAGAAAATTGCTTATGCCCAAGAGTTTGAGGTTGCTGTGAGCTGTGACGCCACAGCACTCTACCCAGGGCGACAGCTTGAGACTCTGTCTCAAACAAACAAACAAAAAAAGACTTTCTAATAAAATATCGTATTTTGGGGTGTGTAGTACTGTAGTGTGTTTGCAAACCCTTGGAAGCAGGAGAGCCTGGGCCAGGGAGGGGACCTGTAGCCTTTAGGCCACATGTGGCCTTCTAGATCCTTAATGTGATTTTTCTGTTAATTAGAAATAACCCAAACATTTACTAAGTTTTTTTTTAGAGACAGAGTCTCACTTTATCACCCTCAGTAGGGTGCTGAGGCATCACAGCTCACAACAACCTCCAACTCCTGGGCTTAGGTGATTCTTTTGCCTCAGCCTCCCGAGTAGCTGGGACTACAGGCCCCTGCCACAACATCTGGCTATTTTTTGTTGCAGTTCGGCCTGGGCTGGGTTCAAACCCGCCACCCTCAGTATATGGGGCCGGTGCTCTACCTGCTGAGCCACAGGTGCTGCTCATTTTTTTTTTTTTTTTTTGGCAGTATTTGCCCTTTTTTTTTGGGTTGCCCTTGGGTCTTCTTGCCTAAGCCTCTCAAGTAGCTGGGACTACAGACGCCCACCACAACACCTGGCTATTTTTTAGAGACAGGGTCTCGCTCTTGCTCAGGCTGGCCTTGAACCTGTAAACTTAGGAAATCCACCTCCTTCGGCCTCCCAAGTGTAGGGTTTACAGGTGTGAGCTCCTGCGCCGGCCTAATGAGTGTTTTAATATAACAAAACTTTAAAATTCTAAATTTTGTCTTTATCTCATTTATATTTACCTAATTTATTTATCTCTGCGATTTACATAGATCCTAGTTATCATTTTAAGTTATTTTCTGTTAACCATTTTTATATCCTGTGGATTATATAAAACACAGATCAGGAATCAAAATATAGCTTTAATTATTACCTTAAAACTCAAAAAATCCTACAAAGAAAACAAACATAAATATTCCAGTAAGACTTGCTGTTTTGAATAATGTAATAGCTTTTCCAAGTTTTATAAATATAGTAGAAGTTTAAGAATATATCCTTTTTAAAAGTATTAACTAATTATATCTTTCCAAAATATCTGCATCTCAAAACAAAATCTATAACACTGTAGGGAATAAAGGGGCACTGTCTCAAAAAAGGTTCACTGAAAAATCACTGACATGAAGGAGATTGATTAATAGGAAAAATTACACACTGTTAAGGAGATTGGTTAATAGGAAAAATTACACAGTGTGCCTTTGGAATGAACACTCAAAGATATAGGGGAAATTGTCCATTTTTATGCTTTTATGGTCGAAAAAGTATGGACAGTTGTACAGAAATATGATTGGACAAAAAAGGATGTTATCTACTGTGGGGAGGAGGAACCAGATTCTGCGTGGCCTCTGAGTGTGCATCCCTTCCTTCTGAGTGTGGGGCAGGGCCCTTTCTGGAATGGGGGCTTCACAGTAAAACAAAGTGGGTTAAATCATTAAGTTTAAGAATATATCCTGTTTAAAAGTATTTAAAAGGGTGGCGCCTGTGGCTCAGTGAGTAGGGCACCGGCCCCATATACCGAGGGTGGCAGGTTCAAAACCAGCCCCGGCCAAACTGCAACAAAAAAAATAGCGTTGTGGCAGGCGCCTGTAGTCCCAGCTGTTCTGGAGGCTGAGGCAAGAGAATCGCATAAGCCCAAGAGCTGGAGGTTGCTGTGAGCCTTGTGATGCCACGGCACTCTACGGAGGGCAGTAAAGTGAGACTCTGTCTATATTAAAAAAAAAAAAAAAAAAGTATTTAAAAGTAGGTCAAATCAATTCTTTACATAGAATTATTTTAGGTTTTATGGCTGGCTTTTGGAAAAGGGGGTTCTGGCTCTTACACATATTCTTACATGTATGATCTGCCTTTGGGAAGAGGGATTCTGGTTTCCGCAGCTAGCTTCAGGGAAGAATTGGGCCAGGAAGCAGGTGGCCAAGGGAGGTCAGAGAAGTTTTGCTTCTGAGGGCTTCATTTTATGGAAGTTTTCTGAACCCCATCAACATGATACCACCTGACTATGGATTGAGAAAACCTTGAGCACAGATCCTTAGCACCTCAAACAAGGTTATAAGTTGTAACATGTTTTTTTTTTTTTGTTTGTTTGTTTTGTTTTTTTGTTTTTTTGAGACAGAGTTTCAAGCTGTGGCCTTGGGTAGAGTGCTGTGGCATCACAGCTCACAGCAACCTTTAACTCGGGCTCAAGTAATCCTCTTGCCTCAGTTCTTTTGTAGTAGAGATGGTCTTGCTTTTGCTCAGGCTGGTCTGGAACTCGTGAGCTCAAGCAGTCCACCCACCTTGGCCTCTCAGAGTGCTAGAATTACAGGCATGAGCCACTGGCCCGGACTTTTTTTTTTTTTTTTTTTTTTAAGGTTAAACTATTGTAAAAACAATCTAAATAATCTTAGAACATTTTCCAGCTTGAGTGTAAACTTCAGTACATGTAATAATTGCAAAGAATAAGACTGTTTTGAGATTCTCTTTGGATTTCATATAACCATTTTGTTTAGAATAAAATAAATTACTACACAAAAATTAACAATTTAGGTATTTTTGTTTCTGTAGGCAAAAACTTTACTATGGCAACAAAATGAACACATGTCCAGCTACCTCATAAAGAGCAGGGCAAATCAAGAGTGGGCAAGACCAAGGGAAAACTAGTGATTCCAGTTTAAGGTCTTGTATCTACAATTTCTAGGACTGCTTTGCATCCATGACAGGAGTGTTAGTATCAGATGCCAGGAAAAGTTGAGCTAGAGAACACATTTTATGTGTACCTTTGATACTGGAATTTCGTCTTCAGTAGGTTCTTGGTTTCGGTGATTTGAAGAATAAATCCACGGATCACGGATCAGTAGTAAGACAGGATTTATTTACAGAAAAGAATACAAAAACAACAAAGCTCCTGGCAGGGAGATCGGGAGAGAAAAACTCTCTGTCTCTCTGTCTTCCCAGGTTCTTTGTCTAGGGGTATATATAGTCATGTGAGGCCTCTGTAGTTAGTACATTTAGTGTGTGTGGGCTGTCTGTGAGGTGTCTGGGACCCTCTGTAGCGTGTCTGGGACCCTCTGTAGCGTGTCTGGGACCCTCTGTAGTTACATTTACCCTGTCTGGGACCCTCTGTAGTTACATTTAGCGTGTCTGGGACCCTCTGTAGTTACATTTACCCTGTCTGGGACCCTCTG
>CAUYPK010082076.1:0-11052 GCA_963574355.1 Loris lydekkerianus
CCAGACACTGGTTTTATAGACGGTTTGACACATTTTCATCATACTGGTTAACATAGCCTTCCTGGCATTTTCTTAGTTATTGTGTTAAGACATTTACATTCTACATTTACTAAGTTTCACATGTACCCTTGTAAGATGCACGGTAGGTGTAATCCCACCAATCACCCTCCCTCTGCCCACCTCCCCCCTCCCTCCCCTCCCTTTTCCCCTTCCCCCTATTATTGGGTTATAACTGGGTTATAGCTTTCATGTGAAAGCCATAAATTAATTTCATAGTAGGGCTGAGTATATTGGATACTTTTTCTTCCATTCTTGAGATACTTTACTAAGAAGACTATGTTCCAGCTCCATCCATGTAAACATGAGAGGTAAAGTCTCCATCTTTCTTTAAGGCTGTATAATATTCCCTGGTGTACATATACCACAATTTATTAATCCATTCATGGATCGATGGGCACTTGGGCTTTTCCCATGACTTAGCAATTATGAATAGGGCTGCAATAAACATTTTGGTACAAATATCTTTGTGGTAATTTTTTAACTTAATGACATAGTGAGTTGTATAACTGATCAAGCATCCTTTATCATATTTTCTGTCAGAAAGGTTAAAGTCAAATTTGATTTATTCTTAGCAAGTGTACAAAATCTTATGGTTTGCATTTTATGTAATAGCCTAATTCCTGGCTCTGTTTTATGATTCTAGTGTTGTTTTTCTTTTGTTTATCTTTCTTTCCCACTTGTGTTATAAAGGCCTATTTATAGCTAGACACATGAAATAAAACATTATATATAAAATTAATACATTAATATTATTTTTTCTTTTTTTTGAGACAGAGTCTCAAAGCTGGGTAGAGTGCCATGGCAACATCATAGCTCACAGCAACCTCCAACTCTTAGGCTCAAGTTATCTTCTCTCTCTTTCTCTCTCTCTCTCTCTTTTTTTTTTTTTTTTGTATTTTTAGTAGAGACAGGGTCTTACTCTGGCTTAGGCTGGTCTTGAACTCATGAGCTCAAGCAATCTACCCACCGCGGCCTCCTAGAGTGCTAGGATTACAGATGTGAGCTACTGCACCCAGCCTTAATAATTATTTATTAATCAATAAATTTACACCACATATACTATAATTATATTATATATTAAAAGTATATATTAAATATTATATATATGACAACTCATTTGCAGTCCTAAAGGTAGATATTATTATTATTATCATTTCAAAGGTGTAGTAACTGTGACATGAGACTCTGGTCAAATCATGTTTATCAAATCACACACTTAGTAAATGATGAAGTTCACATTTGAACCCAGGTCTGTCTAAATCACAAATACATTTTTTCCCCCCAAAACAATATTATTTTTCTGAATGAGAAATTAACATCTATAGGTAAACACTATAATTAGCAAAATTTCCAACTTGTCACTTTCCTCAACTTTTCTTGAGACTATAAGCTGTACCTTATGTAACAGTAGCCTTTACGGCCACCTTAAGGTGGCGAAGATGAAGGACAAAAGAGGAAAGGAAAATGTCTTTGTATAAGTTATATATTACACTCCTGGAAACACAAACTAAAAGCTCCAAATAACACTAAAAACATTTTATGAAATTTCAATGATTCATTTGGCCAGTATGTTAGTGGAAGCTTTTAAAATATTATACATATGTTATTAATAGAAGCCATTTTATGTCATTTTGTGACTTGTGTAAAATTTAAAAAATATCTTACAATTGTCATAAATTCCAGGTTAATGTAATTATAATTGCCCCCTCCCCCTTTTTTTTTGAGACAGTCTTACTCTGTTGCCCTAGGCTAGAGTGCAGTGGCATCATCATAGCAATCTCTTGGGCTCAAGCAATCTTCTTGGCTCAGCCTCCTGAGTATTTGGGACTATAGGCATCAGTGACCATGCCCTGGTAATTCTGCTAAGTTTTGAAGAGATGGGGGTCTTACACTTGCTTGGGCTGATTTTGAACTATTAAACTCAAGCAATACTCCTACTTTGGCCTCCCAGACTACTAGGATTATAGGCATGAGTCACTGTGCCTGGCCCAATATAATTTTAACTTTATTTTTATTTATTTATTTTTAGAGCCAAGGTCTTGGGCTGTAACCCAGTCTGGAGTTCAGTGGCTCAATCACAGCTTACTATAAAAATACCTGTTCCAAATCAATCCCCTTTCCACGGCCTCCCAAATAACTGGGTGTATACGTGCATGCCACCACCCCTGGATAACTTAAAAAGACCCCCCTTTTTTTTGTAGAGATGGGGTCTTGCTCTGTTGTGAAGGCTGGCTTGAACATCTGGCACCTCAAGTGCTTATCCTTCTTCAGCCTCCCAAAGTACTTGAATTACAGGACTGAGTTACCATGCCTGGCCTAATTATCGTTTTAACTTTATGGGTACTTTGCTTTATCCAAGATAAGTTCCTAAAAGACTACATTTAAAGTATTTTTTTGTTAATTAGATCTTTTTAAAAAAATTGCATGATGTTATGATAAATTTCATAGGGCCTATTATATAAAGAAAAACTTAATATTTAAAGTAAGACTTCTAAATAAAATAATTTTCATTAAAGAAAATTAAAACCTTAAAAGTTAGCTAGTTAGGGAATCTTAAAGTGTGGTAATGTATTAGTATTTGTGGGAATTAGTTTGAAAAAGGAGCATTAACTTGATAATGGCTGTGGCTTTGCCTTGTCTTAAATCAGGATACTTTATTTTGAAATTTCAAGATATATCAAGAGAATGATACTTTGAGTATATAACAAGACATATGAGTCAGGTGTTGTGGTGAGTGCCTATAGTCCCAGCTACATGGGAGGCTGAGGACTGCCCGAGCCCAAGAGTTTGAGATTGCTATGAGATATCAGGCCCCTGACACTCTACCCAGGGTGACAGAGTGCGACTCTGTCTCAAAAAAAACAACAACCCAAAAGTATGATTTAAAATGTTGTTGAGAAAAGTTGTTCTAGAAAGGTCTTGCCTTTGAGTAATCTGAGATTAGAATGTAATTTAGAAATTTGGATCTTCATGGACTCTTCCTCATTCTTCAAATCTAAACCATCACTAGGCCTTATAATTTTATCTCCTGATTATGTCTGGAAATCTCTCTCACCTCAAAATCCTTATTGCCACTACACTAGCTCAAGGCTCTTAATTATTTTCTGGAATATTTGTATGGTCTTCTATCTCATAAGATCTGTCCTTTACTCTGCTGCCAGAGTGATAGATAACCCTAACCAAGTATTCTGTCTGTGTTATTCTTCAAGGCCTCCCATCACTGAGTTAAATGAACAAGTTTTAGGATGCAGTGGCTCCTGTCTGTAATCCTTGCAATCTGGGAGGCCAAGGTGGGTGGGATTGCTTGAGCTTACAAGTTAGAGACCAGCCTGAGCAAAAGTGAGACCCTGTTTCTACTAAAAAAATAGAAAAACTGAGGCAAGAGGATTGTTTGAGCCCGAATTGGAGGTTGCTGTGAGCTATGATGCCACAGTATTCTACCCAGGGTGACAGCTTGAGACTCTGTCTAAAAAAAAAAAAAAGAAAAAAGAAAAAAGAACAAGTTTTATCTCCTGACATATACATACTTTCCCAGGCTCCATTCTCACCACTTCTATCTAGTCCCAACTGCTTATAACCTCCTTCACGAACCACACACATTTATGCCTTCAAGTCTTCCTCCTGCTGTTCTCCTCTCAAATGCCTCCCTGCTTAAAACACTTTTGTCTGTAATTTCTGCCCATCTGTCAAGATTCAACTTAGGTGCTATTTCTTCCAGAAGGCCTCCCCTGCTCACCTACTCCCATCCTTTAATACTGTATACACTAAGTGATCTTAGTACTCTATTACTCTATGAGAGCACTGACTATAATGCCTGTAAATGCTTTTCTATGTGTTTATTGGATAGTGTGCAGAGGAGACCATCCCTAGTGTTTGAGACTCAACTTGAAATAATAGTGTACACTACACACTCAAATCTTTATTAAATGGAGCTGAATAAGATGCTGGTCTCCTGCCTCCCCCCGCCCCCAAATCAGCATTTTCCACACTATTTTGTATACTTTCTGACATTTATGTTAAGACTTCAGAAAAAACAAAAAAACAATAAATGAAAAACAAAACAAAACAAAAGAGTTAAAAAAAACAAACAAACCCCAAAACAAAAGACTTTGGTTAGTAGAGCAGCATGGGGAGGCACATCATTTCATTTTGCATGGAGTTACCTTCTTTCACTAAGAAGAAAGTAACCAAGACACTGTGTTTTAACATTTATAATAATAATAAAATGTAAGTATTATCATTCTCATTTTATAGATAAAGAAATGAGCTCAGGAAGGTTAAATAAGTTGTTAATGTAAAGCTTTACTGGAATATGGACATGCCCGTTTGTTAATGTACTGTTCATGGCTGCTTTCACATTACAACCACTGTGGTTGTGACAGAGATGGTATTTACCATATGATCCTTTGCAGAAAGTTTGCCAACACTTGTTCTAGAGACTCAAGACTATGTGGAGCAGAGCTGAGTTGTCCCAGATGAGGTTATCTTAGAATAGAGAGTGGCCAACCAAGCCATCTAGTTAACATCAGCTGATCCTGCCTCCATTAGAACTGCCCAATTGACCCAATGGAAATAATAAGTTGGGCTTGTTTGTTTTGAACTAAGAACAAACTGATATTAGGGACATGTCTCTTAGATGCAAATATTAAGCTACTAAAAAGGATTATTGTTATCCTATAAAAGATATTTCTTTTCATAATAGGTTAGAATGTTTTGAGTATTCTTACAGTAGTTTTTATTTTATAGGTTTAGTTCACAGAGATAAATACAATAGAGATCTAACAAATAGTACTTAGTTTTACAGTCTATAGTTCTTGGAAATACTTGAAGAAGATCTTTCTTCATTTCTTACTCATAAAATTACCCCAAATGAATACAAATATTAATATTTGCATTTACCTCCGAAATTCTTTATAATGAAGTTTCCTTTCTCCTTTTTTCCCAAAGAAACGCATCTGAAGGGTTGTCTTAATTTCAGGTTCTTTCACTGTTGGCTCCTATAAAAAAAAAAAAAAAATCATGGAATTTTATTTTATTTTATTTTTTTCTTTTCTTTTTTCATCTTCTTCTTTTCTTTCTTTCTTTCTTTCTTTCTTTCTTTCTTTCTTTTTTTTTTTTAAAGAGACAGAGTCTTATTTTATCGCCCTTGTAGAGTGCCATGAGGTCACAGCTCGCAGCAACCTCCAACTCCTGGGCTTAGGCAATTCTCTTGCCTCAGCCTCCTGAGTAACTGGAACTACAGGTGTCTACCACAACACCTGGCTATTTTTTGGTTGCACTTTGGCTGGGGTTGGGTTTGAACCTGCCACCCTCGGTATATGGGGCTGGCGCCCTACCCACTGAGCCACAGGTGCCGTCCCTCTCCCCTCCAAAATCATGGAATTTTAAATAATTATAAATAAGAACAAAAATGGAACCTGTAGAGTAGAATTCTTAGGACAATATCCAGAAATGATTCTTGTAACAAAAAAAAAAGAAAAAGGAAAAACAGAAAAGAGGGAAATAGCTGTTCTTTCTGTCTGTTACTTTGTATAACACTATTCTATAACCATCTTTGTGCAAGCAGTGAAAAAAACAGTAAGGTCTAAAATGTACAGGGTAGACTTTTAGCAGTAATAAAATCTTAGATTAGGCCAAAATTTGAGTGTAGCATAGTGAAATAAATATTATTTCAAAATGTGATCTCTAAGGGAAAATGGCAGATAGGAAGGTGGGGAGAGGAGAAGCCTGAAAAATCTCAGCAAGCTGGAGCCTCAGGAGCAATGGAGAGGAAAGCTCCATTTGCAATGCTGAGAGATCAGCTGAAGAAGAAGCTGCAGACCTCCCAACAAAGCCTACAAAGATCTCCAAGTTTAGATTTGCCACAGGTAGTAAGAGAACAAAGAAAGCATCAGCCATATTCATCAAACTTGGATCAAGTAAGCCTAAAAAAATTGTTCCAACTCTTCCTCCCTAAACTCTTTCAGTAGCAGCAGCTTTAAACAAAGATGAAGATAGTAAGCCAGAGGAAATGCCTCCAGAAGCAAAGATGAGGATGAAGAATAGAAAGGGATATAGCAACATCAGCTGGCCCAAAGTCCTTCAGTAAAGGAAAGCCTGGGTTTTCTGAAAACCAGAAGCTATGGGAATGAAATACAAAATCTCATCTTGGAAATACCCATGACCAAGACAATTAAATGATATGTGAGGTATTTGATGTGAAATTGGGGTATGGGGTAAGTATAAAGTTAAAAATGAGTGTTTGAAATTAGAGGTAATTTATGTTGTATATACAGATTTCAAGATATTTGCTAATTTTTGTAGTTTCAAGTGATTGGTTTCCAAAGGTTACAGATAACAAGGAAATCAGAAATGGTACCTTTGTAAAAATTGCATTTTTTTTTTTTTTAAAGACATAACTATCAGCACATTGAGAGGGAAGCAAAAAGTTATTGACTATTTAAAACTATAAGCAGTCTCCCAACTTTCTCATCACCTAATCTGGCTCCCAGTAGCAGCCTTACAGAGGGAGGAAGCGAAGCACTTACTCTCCCAACTTTCTCATCACCTAATCTGGCTCCCAGTAGCAGCCTTACAGAGGGAGGGAGCGAAGCACTGGGAGGGAGATGTTACCGAATTACTAAATGAAAGTAAATTCAGATAAAAATGAAAATACAGCTTTTTTTCATTATGGCAATTTGTTTGGTTTCAAGTCTACATATACTGGGTATTTCACTGCTATCAATGGATACAGACATAGCTCTTTTTAAAATGATAAATACATTAAAACATTTTTTTTTTTGAGACACGAGTTTCATTCTGTCACTCTTCGTAGAGTGCCATGGCGTCATAACGCACAGCAACCTCTAACTCTTGGGCTCAAGCGATTCTTTTGCCTCAGCCTCCCAAGTAGCTGGGATTATAAGTGTCCACCACAATGCCGGGCTATTTTTAGAGGCAAGATCTCGCTTGGGGTCAGGCAATCCACCAACCTCTGCCTCCCAGAGTGCTAGGATTACAGGCGTGAGCCACTGTGCCTGGCTTTTAAATTAAAAAAAAAAAAAAAAATGTGATCGCTTGGGATTTTCAAATGAAGCAGCACAGAGAGAATTCAAAGCAGGGAAATCTTTGAGCTCTTGAGAATGTTAGAAATACTTGCAAAACACTTGTTTTTCTTAATCATGAGACAGAGTCTCAAGCTGTTATGCTGGGTAGAGTACTATGGCATTATAGCTCATAGCAACCTTCAACTCTTGGGCTCCAGTGATCCTCTTGCTTCATTTTTTTTTTTCTGTTTTGAGTACAGACGGAGTCTCACTTTTTGCTTAGGCTGGTCTCAAACTCATAAGCTCAAGCAGTCAACCTACCTTGGCTTCCCAGAGTGCTAGGATTACAGGTGTGAGCCACCGGGCCTGGCCCTTTCTTCAATAAACAGTAAAAAGAAAAACAAAACCACTACCCAAATTAATCAGCAGTAACCAAATGACAAATGTAGGTACGAATTTAAGCCAAATACTTTGACAAGAGCAGTCAGAGAAAGAAACGGTAGATTCAGGTGTAAGATGGTCTTAACCCTACCCCTGCTTCTAAGAAACAGAAGGGGGATATGAAATTATTGCATTAGGAATTCATTAAAACCTTCAGTGCAGTGATAAGTAGATGAACAGGGTGAGAAAGCAACCCTGAGACAAGTCATGGAAAATTCCCCAATAAAAGCTCCTCCTTGGATCCTGGTGGGACTTGAGTAGAATGAGGAAGGGCTTCAAGGGCTTACCTTCCTTACCAAGGGCACTATGTTAAATTGATGAATAATCAGTAGCCTATAGGGTAGAATATACCTTGGAGAGGAGGAATAGGGTGTGGTCTAGAACATTTAATAGGAACCTAGGATAACCTCCAGCAAGGACTGCATTTAGCCCTGGGAACTCCCTTCCCAGTACTGCTTTAGTTTGCACAATAGTGGATCAACAAGTAGTACCTTTAGCTCAGGGGAAAAAAGATAAATTAGTTTCAGAGAAGACGGGAAGAGTATTAAGGAGAATCTCATTCATGCTCTACCGAAGTTGAGAGAAAGTCTGGACAAAGCAAAGAGGAAAAGATAATGGCATGACAATCACACAGGGACTGTAGCAAGAAACAAAAAAAAAAGAACAAATCAGATGAAAGGCACAAAAACCCATTCTAGAAGAACATACATATAACTCAAGGAATATATGCATACAAATGCATATCCCCCTTGCATCCTTTTTCTTTAGACAACAACAACAACAACAACAACAAAAAAACCTCTCCATGTTGAGGTAACATGCAATTGTAAGAAAGAATTCAAGAAGGTCTTTGTTTCCTTTACTTGGTATTCTCCAATGGTAAAAACTTTCAAACCACAGTACAATAACACAATTTGACAAAGTCAGTATACAGAACATTTCCTTCATCACAGGATGCCTCTTGTTGCACTTTTACAGCTACACCAGCTTTCTTCCTGCTCCCACCTTCTCTTTTTCATTTGGCAATTAATTCTCCACTTCTATAATTTTGTTATTTCAAAAATGTTTATGTAAATGGAATCGTACAGTGTGTACTGGCATTTTTTCCCTCAGCAAAATTCCCTGGAGATTCACCCAGGTTGTTGTATCAGTTGCTGTTTCAATTATTTGTTTCTTTTTATTGCACAGTAGTATTTCATGGTATGGATTGCCACAGTTTAACCATTTATCTGCTGGAGGACATCTGGGCTGTTCACAGTTTTGACTATTACAAATTAAGCTGCTAAAAACATTTGTGTACAGTAGTGGTTCTCAACCTTCCTAATGCTGTGGCACTTTAATACGGTTCCTGTGGGTCGCGACCCACAGGTTGAGAACCACTGGTGTACAGGTTTTTGTGTGAGCACAGGTTTTCATTTCTCTGAGGTCCATGCCCAGGAGTGCAATTACTATTTGCCAGAGTGGTGATTTTGCTTTCCCACCAGCAATAAAAGAGGGAGCCCCTTTCTTTGCATCCTTACAATCATTTGGTGTTGTCAACATTTTTTAATTTTAGTCATTTGGATAGGTGTGTTACTATATATGCCACAAAAATTTTAATTGGTATTTGGCTTTAGGCCAAAACCAGAGCTTTCCTGCCGCTGACAGACCGGGTTCACTTGATCTGGAGTGTTAAAATGGTCATCTTTGTGGCTCTTGTCTGGAACCTGCCATGGTCCAGCAGAAAGCCAGGTATTTAAAAGACTGTTTCAGGAGGTAAGTGATAGACTGTTTTAGGAGGTAAGTGATAAAGGCTGGCTGAGTTCTTATCATATCCCAGGTTGTGCCACACACATGGCAGATCACAACCAGCTCTGCCATCCCGTGCCCAAAAAGCCTGCACATGTGTGCCCAGTACATACAAGGGAGCTGATGGAAAATAAAAGCAAGAGCAGACTTTGAAAGAGCCAGCCAGAAATGTGTGAATGTGCTCCCCAGTGTCATAGATCCATGTGCAGAGGGTGGCAGTCTCATTAGTAACCGGTATGGGAGCTCCACCTCATACACTGGGGAAGTGTCCTGCAAATTTAGCCTACGCAAGTTACTAAACAAACAATAACAATGGAGGAAATGGAAGAGGAAAGTCAGGATCTTAGCACATTAGTTTGTTGAGTGGCTTTCCCAGGACATTATGCTACATCATTTTGATTTTAGCCAATAGGAAGGAAAAGATGGTTTTAACGGAGCTGGTGCAATACATTCTACATTCTTCTTCTTCTTTTTTTTTTTGAGACAGAGTCCCACTTTGTTGCCCTTAGTAGAATCTATGGCATCATAGCTCACAGCAACCTCAAACTCTTGGGCTTAAGAGATTCTTTTGTCTCAGCCTCCCAAGTAGCTAGGATTACAGATGTCTACCATAATGCCTGGCTATTTTCAGAGATGGGGTCTTGCTCTGGCTCAGGCTAGTCTCGAACCTGTAAGCTCAGACAATCCACCCTCCATAGTCTTGTGAACTGCTCCCCAACTTCACACAATCTTAAAGACAGCCATGATGAGGCCAGGTGCAGTGGCTTATACCTGTAATCCTAGCATTCTGGAAGGCTCAGGCAGGTGATTGCACGAGCTCAGGAGTTTGAGACCAGCCTGAGCAAGAGCAAGGCTCATCTCTACTAAAAATAGAAGAACTAACTGGGCCCTGTAGTCTCAGATACTCAGGAAGGTAAGGCAAATGGATTACTTGAGGCTTGGAGTTTGAGGTTGCTATAAGGTAGGCTGAAACTACCACGGTCTACCCAGGTTGACAGAGGGAGATTTTGTCTCATTACAAAAATAAAGAGAGGAGGGCATGATGCTTTTATTGTAGAAGAGGACACAAACAATTAAGTATCACAACCTAAACAATTAGGTATCATTGGGGAAAAAAGAATGAAAAGATCTCTCTGTATTATTTCTTACACCTGGATGTAAGATACAATTTATCTCAGAATAAAAGTTTTAAAAATGTACATCTTCATTAAAACATAAGGTAAAATTTACCTTTGTCCAAGTTTATACTATTAAACTCTTCTTGACCTTGGCATTTGCAAAATTTATAATTCTCCAAATGTGTTATTAATACAAGTTTGCTAAGAGCAAAAATGAATATATGTAATTTTATATCAGCATTAAAAGTTAAAAGAAGTTCAATAATAAAGAAACATGGTTTTCTTGATTTAACTGAGGCCTCTCACACTTATTCTACAACAGCACTCTTTTTTTCCTGACATTTCCTTGGAACTAGAATTCCACAGAGTATATACTTAGAAGAGTAATTTTAACCTATTTTCCTTAAATTAAATGTCTGTATATATCTGTGTGTGTATACACACACATATATAATTACATATATATAGAGAGAGATATGAATTCCTACTAAATTGAACTAGTAATGATTTGGAATCCTGATTAGTTTGTACAGATTTATAAACTTTTCAGTGAGGCATTTCCTTCAGTATGGAAAAGGCTAAATGTGTGGGCTCTCATTGTGGTAACTTTCACATACCAC
>CAUYPK010082083.1:0-11345 GCA_963574355.1 Loris lydekkerianus
TGACTTCTCTATTCATTTGTATGACTTTGGGCAAGACATTTGTTAAATGTGGGGATTATGCATTCACTTTAAAGGGCTGACATGATGATTAGGTGAAATAATGTTTGTTTGTTTGTTTGTTTTGAGACAGAGCCTCAAGCTGTCGCCCTGGGTAGAGTGCCATAGCATTACAGCTCACAGCAACCTCCAACTCCTGGGCTCAAGCAGGTCTCCTGTCTCTGCCTCCCAAGTAGCTGGGACCACAGGCACCCACCACAACGCCTGGCTATTTTTTGGTTGCAGCCGTCATTGTTGTTTGGCGGGCTTGGGCTGGATTCGAACCCGCCAGCTCAGGTGTATGTGGCTGGTGCCTTAGCTGCTTGAGCCACGGGCGCCGAGCCTAGGTGAAATAATCTATATAAAGGGCCTAGCTTGGCATGTATCAGGCACTAAACAAATGTTGGATGAGTGAACAAATGAATACCTGATTGCTAGAGTGTTCTAGCAGGAAAGCAAACATAAAAGCAAGTCCAGTAGGTTGTATGGTCCAAAGACAGTCTCAATGATATCTCTCATCCATACGACTTTGACATGTCTCCCACGGAGAGGTGAGGTCTTTGTTCCCCCCCACCCTTGAAATTGGGGAGGTTTTGTGGCCATTTCAACCAATAGAAAAGAGTTTCTATAAACCAAAGTAGTGCCATGTGCAAAGATCTGGAAACATTTTAAAAGTTATTTGCAACTCTTTGATAGAATTATCCTGTTCTGCCTTATCATACACCTAGTTAATCCTGTTTCCCAGCCCATGTCTTAATTCATCTCTGCTCCTGGCATAGTTCATAATCGAGTGCCAAAGACTGGATTGGGGCGCAGAAAAAAATTTGAATAGATTGGATGCCTCTTTTAAACCAAAGCACAATTCTGTTCCAGACATCTACTTCTCTGTTTTTGTGCCAGCTTTACATTCATGTAGTTCTTTTCATTGTTCATTTCACTTTAATTTTTCATAGACATTTGAAAATTTTTGTTTATCTGTATTGATAGAAGAGAATAATCATGTAATATGATCAAAAGTGCATTGTTCTTTATGAGTTTTGCATCTTTCTTTTATTACCTTAATGTTGAAAGTCGAAAAAAAGTTCTGCTTTGTTTCATTTTCTGTAAATCACCATTCACATGGTTCAGATACAATTTGAACCAAGTATCTATAATGTAGAAACTATTTTGCAGAAAATATAGGGAGTTTTCCTACAAAGTACAATTAACAACTTCCAGGACAGAGTTTTGATACCACAACAATAATCAGGTCTTTCAACCTTAATCTCTTCGTTTCTTCATTTTGCTAAAACAATATAACATAATAATTCTTCCATCCCACCTAGTGACTATCTAAATAGACCCCAAATAGTCAAATTAGGAGTCTCTTAAATTGTTTTCACTAAATGTATCATTTTTACTTGACCATAAAATATCAGTATGTAAAGCAATATTGATTCTTTACTTTCAACATTAATGATTTCAATTATCTGAGTAAGTCAATCCATTTCTAAATGAATTCCTTCATAAAAGGAGTTGAATTTCTATTATATGTCTATATGTAATTATTGGTACATGCAATTTTTACTTCTTTTCTCAAACATCCCTATGTTTTTTCAAAGCCTACATTGTAAAGAGTGATTTTAAAATATGATGATAACGATCAATAATTCCAAATTGGATTTCAAAGATTATAGCGTAACCTGAACTTAACCAGATCAAAAGCATGTGTACGTGTCTATGTACAATCAGGAAAATATACTCCAGTTCTTTATAAAATGTAATATGGCCCCTGGTAATATGTGTATGAAATCTCGTTTAAACACACACACACACACACACACACACACACACATATAATACATTCAGTGAATAATATGCAAGAATTACTTTATAGAAAAAAGAACTGGAATATAACCCTAAATTATCTATTATTAATAGGGAGGCATTAGGGAATGGTAGTGGTGAAAGGAGGTATTTACTTTTATACATGTATTATGTATTTTGTAAGATGTTATTTTTTTCAAAAATATAGCTATGCAATAAACACAAAACTATGAATGCTTACAGTGAGACTTAATAAAGTCCAAAGGAAGATATACGAGGAAATAAACCCTACTGAGTAAGCTCAACAAATGCCCAGTGCTCAGACAGAGATAGGAGTCATCCTAGCTTTGATGTATGTGACGGAAAGACCAATTTGAACACATGCAGCATTCAGTAGAGATTTCAGGAAGAACCCAGAAGACCACAAGTTAGGAATAGGCCTAAACTAGTCCTAGACAAAAAGCTAATCCAAGCTTAACAATGCTTAAAAATAAGATGTGAAAACATAAAGCTAACACACGTAAGACATAAAGTTAACACAGGTAAGTTAACTGCCTGCCAAAACACTACTTGGCTTGAAAGGATGTCAGCATCTACACAAACATTTAGAAAAATCACAATGTCTGGCATCCAACAACAATTTTTTAATACACAAAGAAGCAGAAAAATATGATTCACAAAGAGGAAAAAAAATCAGTAAATAGATTCAACCAGAAATAACAAAGATGAGGCAATGAGCAGGTGAGGTCTTTGAAAATATTAATATCTACTATACAAAGACAGTCTAGGATTTAAAGAAAGCATAAGGGTATTACAAAGAGAACAATAAAACTAAACCAACTGAAATATTTTATAAAAATATAAAACACATGAAATGAAAAATTAGCTAGATTGTCTTCATAGAAATTTAGACAAAGGAAAACGAGAGAAACAAGACTAAGAATTTGGTGAGGGTGGGGTTAGGGGGTGGAGAAGAGCAATAGATACTACCCAAATTAAACTAAAGGGATTAAAAAATACCCAGAGACAAGCGCCAGCATGGAGCACAAGAAGCACCTGGCATGCACTGCTGTCACGGGAGCACCAGTGGAGACGAGCGGATATGCAACATCAGATGAACAGATTGTTCGGGAGGAGCAGCCACAGAGTAGCAACAGGACGTGCTGAAAGCAGGGGAGAGGGAAGTAGGGTGGCCAGCCTGGCTAGATTGGAGGTAACTGGGAGAGCTGCCCACGTTGTCCACTCCCTCTGAGGCTGCTGAGAAAGCCCCACCCCTTCAGCACTATCCCCAGGGGACCTAGACAGGAGCAAATGCAACAGAGCCACCTACCTCTGCTGCTGCTGCTGCCGAGCATGGCCAACCTCCCACACACACACTGCTATGACCACCCCTCCCTGCCACTACTGCAGCCACCAGGGAACCCAGGTACCAGCAAATCTCCATGACTGACACCTCCTGCCTAGCGTGAAGGACCCAACCCTCAGCAGCAGCCTGGGACCAGCCCAGCCCTCCATACAAACATCCCCCAGCACCTGCATTGTCTATGACAACCACAGGGAAAGGAGAAATGGAAGAGAGACAGAAGGCCACAGCGCATTTGTCCCTCTCTGGCCTGGGCATTCTCCCAGAGTAGGACTCAAGCACACCATCCGGGAGCCTGGGAACTGGAATCTACCTAGCTAGTCCAGCATCTCTGGAACCCAAACACCCTCTTAAAGGTCTTAGGTTCAAACTGATGTAAATTGCCAGCAACCCAGAAGTGGGTTGAGCTGGAATGAAGTGATTCTCTCCCTGTCTGCACTGAACAACCTGTCTCCCAACAGAATAGAACAGGTGTACCTCAAAGATATCAACCTCAAGCCAAGAAAAGAGATTCCAGATAAGAAGGAAACACCATAAAAGCGTTAGCAACATGGAAACACATCCTCCTGCAGCACCTACAAAATATCACACTAGCTCTCCAGCCATAGATTTTAGCCAAAAGGAAGCTTCTGAAATTTCGTATGTGGAACTAAAAAAGGGTCACAAACAATTTTGATGGGAACCATGAGAAAGTCAAAAGCCAACACACACAAACACATTCACAAAATAATTCAAGACATGAGTGAAAAAATTCACCAAAGAGATAGTATAAAACAAAACACAGCTGACGTCCTAGAAATGAAGTGATATTTAGAGAACTAAAAAATACACTGGGAAAGAACAAGCAGAAGAAAGAATTTAAGAAATTGACAACAAGGATCTTTAGCCCAGACAGTAAAAATAATAATAATAAAAAAAAAGAATCAAGAGAAATCATGAAAGTCTCTAACGAATATGGGATTTGTGAAATGCATAAACCTAGTAATGATATGGCTACTCCTGAGGGAGATGAAGAAAAAGAAAAATCATGGAAATATTTGAGGGAATAATGGGAGAAATTTTCTCTAGTTTTGCAAGAGATTTAGACATCCACATACAAGAAGGTCAATGAACTCCTGGAAGATTGATTGCAAATGAGACATCGCCAAGTCTCACAGTCATCATTCTACCAAAGACAAAGGGAAGAAGAAAAATTTAGAAGCTACGAGATGAAAGCATCCAGGATGTACGAAGGAAAATCCATGAGACTCATGTTAGACTTTTCAGCAGAAACCTTATAAGCCAGAAGGGATTGGGGCCCCATTTTTATTCTTCTCAAACAGAATAACTGTTAGCCAGGAAATTTGTGTCCTGCAGAACTAAGTGTCATAAACAAAAGAGAAAAAAATCTTTCCCAGACGTGCAAACTCTGAGGGTATTTGTCACCACTGGAACTTTGCTACGGAAAATGCAAAGGGTGAGTATGCACCCTTGTAAAAGCACTTGAACATAAAAACTCATGACTTCAAAGGAACCAACACAAGGGAGAGTACAGGGCAAACAGGTAGGAATCAACATGATCACCCAACAGTCTTCACATGTCTATGTTAACATCGAATGCAGATGGTCAGTTTTAATTTCTACTAAATAATATTACTAATGCAGTCAAAATCAGTAGGTACAACTCCCATAAAACAAAATTTTGGAAGATCTTACATAATTTTTGAGAGGATATACAAATTCTGAGACAAAGTTTTAAAGCTACTTCATTATAAAGTGCCAGTTTTGTAGCATAGGTGTATGGATGTGAAATTATTCTAAGGCAAAAACTAGGCTTTCCAAATGGTATTGTCTTATTTAAAAGGAGACAAGTTTAAATAAATAAATAAATAAATACATAAATAAATGGAGACAAGTTAACCGTTTTTTCTTATGGAGTCTTATTATTCATTTTTTAATAATACACAGGCTTAACAACCGTGTCTAGAGTTTGCATTTGAATTTCAGATGATCATCACTGAATGTGAAAAGGAAAAGAATAACATCTGGATATCACAAAATAAACTAATAGAGCAAACTGGCTCATGTATATTTAATTTGCACATTAATTCACCTACAGATAAGCAACGTTTGCAGAACAAAGGAACAAACTCATAAATATTCCCAAATCATGTAACAATTTGGGCTGTTGTAAAAGACCGTAGCTGTGTTATGTAAAAGATTTTGTTGCATAAGCAAATGACATATGAATAGTTGAAAAAAATTCCCTTTCTTTATAATCCCTGGCCACTGCTATGCTAATAAAAAAAGACTCTGAAAGATATTTACATAATTGAACCCCATTTGAAAATGAGATATTAGCTTGATTCATGCTTATACATTAGAAAATTTAAAACTCTCAGAAATGATGATGATTAACCAGAAAAGAGTAGAACATGGTATATTTATCTTTCATTTCTCTAGTTTCTATAGGAGTGAGGATGGGGTTCTGTTTCTGTTTTAACTCTCATTCACTTAGTCTCCTGTGTGCTCTATATATTCAAGAGGGCAAGAGTCTGTTGTATATGTCCAGAATACATTTAGTTCTTTGTGAAGTAAAGGGTAATGAAAGGTGAATTAAAGGTTACATTCCTTTCTTTTGCTATTTATATAGCTGTGCATGCCTTTTCAAAATTTCTTTTCTCATTAGAAGTCCTACTTATTCCTACAGGACTCCCTTAGATACATCCTAACAACATAAGGTGAATTTATTTTCTATTGTCTCAGGGTTGGCATATTTTAGGTTTTATTCTTGTTTTTCACTTTATGATGTTTATCACATTATCTTATGTTGTATTTTGTAACATATTATTTCATTTCCTGTATTATCAATTTACTATAATAAAATGAGGTAAACTATTACAGTATTGTGTCTAACTCAGCTTTGTCTGGGTTGTTATGGTGCAAAGCTAGGAACTTAGTGGATGGCTATACCGTGTTAACCAAAGTCACTCAAGTAACCCAAGGAAGTTCTGTCCATGGAACTCAAGTGTCCTGGTAAGGAGACCCTAAAATAAATTTTATCTAAGGAAAGTCAAAAATCAAAAGTATCAGCTTCACGTTTTGTATTATTATTGCATACGAACTTAGAATACTTCACTTCCTATTGCAAAGGAAAATATATGAAAGAAAGGAAATCAGTATATTGAAAAGATTCTGCATTCCCCATGTTTACCATAGCACTATTCACAAGAGCTGAGATTTGGAATTAACATAAGTCTCCTTCAATGGATGAATGAATAAGGAAAGTACGGTTCCGTCACAGTGCAAAATGAAGTCCTGTCACTTGTAACAACATGAATGGAAGTGGAGAACATTATGCTAAGTAAAACGAACCAATCACAGAAGACAAATTTCACATGCTCTTACTCATATGTGGGAGTTAAAAATAAAAACAATTTATCTCATGGAGATAAAAAGTAGAATGATGGTTACCAGAGAGAGGCAGGAAATGGAAGCCAAAATGTGGTTAGATGGAATGAGCGAGATCTAATATTTGACAGCACAATACAGTGACTAAGTCAACAATAACTTACTGTGTTCTTTAAAATAACTAAATGAATAGATGTGGACATTCCAACACACACAGAGAAATGAAAAATGACCGAAGTGATGGATACCCCAATTACCTTGATTTGATTATTTAACATTGCATGCCTGCATCAAAACATCGCATGTACCTCATAAATATAACTGACTATTATGTACCCATAATAATTAAAAATTAAAAAATTAAGTTCCAATTATCAAATATTAAGTTGTATGAAAAAATGAACAGTGAGCCAGAATAATATTTAAGTGTTTTCCCAGTAAAACCTTTCAAATTTACTCCCATTTTCTCTGCCAAATTTTTTAAGTGTAGAAAATTATATTAATCCCTCTACTTTAAAAAGATTTAACGAGTAATAAAAGGGCATCAAAAATAATGCTTACTATTTAGTGAAAGCTATTTTTTATAAAATTATGATCTTATACTAGAAAACTCCAAAGATTCCACAGACTCCAAGAATTGATAAATAAATTCAGTAAAGTCCCAGCTTACAAAATTAATGCACACAAATCAGTAGTGTTTCTGTACATTGATAACATTCAAGCTGAGAGCCAAATCAAAGACTCAATACCATTCACAAAAGCTACAAAGAAAATAAAATACTTAAAAATATATTTAACCAAGGAAGTAAAAAGTCCCTACAAAAAGAACTATGAAATATTGAGGAAAGAAATCTCAAATGATAAAAACCAATGGAAAAACATATCATGCTGATAGATCAATAGGATCAAAATTGTTAAAATGTCCTTACTATCCAAAATAATTTACAGATTCAATGTAATTCCCATCAAAATAACAATGCCATAATTCACAGATCCAGAGCAAATAATTATACTCTTAAATTTTAATATATGCTAAAAAACCCAAAATGAAAACCAATCAACAAACCCCAAGTATATACTAAGTTATTTGAATATCTATGTAAGGGGCAGTGCCTGTGGCTCAAAGGAGTAGGGCACCGGGCCCATATGCAGGAGGTGGTGGGTTCAAACCCAGCCCTGGCCAAAAAAAAAAAAAAGAATGTCTATGTAAGTGTATAACACAATTAATACAAATTCAGTGCAAGAAAAGAATCGAGAGAAATCCCTTCATTTCCACAATAGCTTTTTTGCATGTTGACTTTAAAATTTATTTTATATTTTTCTAAATTATTTGGGTCAATAATTAAGAGGAGGTATTAATCCAATACTCCTGAGTAAGCAAGCTAAAAAATACTATTAACATTATTATTAATTATAAAATGGATCATAGTCTGGTTTATAAATGGAATAATAAAGTTTCCCCAGTTATCTCAAAAGCAAGAATAGTGATTCCTCTGGAGTCAAATCTCATCTCCACCATGAAGGGATGTGAGTAAGAAGGAAACAAACTAAAGATGCTATTGGGAAAAAAAAGTCCTCATCTTTCCATGACTTCTGTAAACTCTTACCTTGAATAAGTTGATTTCTGAGAGTGAGGGGTAAACTCAGACATGATTTTAAAGGTTGTGATGGAACATTTTCCCAATTGTTGTGAATTACATTAAACAAAATTGAATTGGAGTTTGTATAATATAATGACATGAAAAAAATGTCTTCAATTTATAAGCTATATTACAGAATAAAAAGAAAAGAGTAAGGGAAAATACTCTGGTGTCAAGAATGGGTTAGAGCGAGTAATTGACATTAAAATGTGATAAAATTATTTTCTTCCTTTTCTAACAATTTCAGACTATTGGAGGGTACACGTTTTGTTTACTTTGTTTTTGTACAGATTGTGTCAAAGTGCAAGTGTGTCCTTCACCCCGATAATGTGCATTATATCCAAGAAGTTTGAATTTACCCATCCCCTCTGCTCCCCTCCCCCAGCTTGATTTCCACTGAGATTTACTCCCATATATGCACAAAAGTGTTGAATGATTAGTTCCAATTTGGTATTGAGTACATATGTTTATTTCTCTGTTTTTGTGATGTTTCACTTACAAGGACGGTTTCCAGTTCCGTTCAGGTTGTCCCAAAGTATACTCAATGGCCATTTTTATGGCTAAGTAGTGCTCTGCAGTACGCATATACCACATTTTATTAACCTGGTCATGTATTGGTGAGCACTTGGGCTGTTTCCACAGCTTTGTGATTGTAAATTGTGCTGCTATAAACATTCAAGTGCAGGTGTCCTTTTTATAACATGACCTTTTTTCCTTTGAGCATATACCCGGCAGTGGGGTTGCTAGATCAAATGGTAGGTTTACATTAAGTTGTTTGAGGTGTCTCCATGTGATTTTCCATAGAGGTTTTGCTAGTTTGCCTTCCCATGACAGGGTGTAAGAGTTACTTTCAATTGTCTTTTTTTATTTTTTTGAAGAATTCTATGTCATTATTGTAAAACAACTTTAAAGTCAAACTTCTTCTCTTTCTGTTTCTTTCATCCTGCTGTAGACCTCTCAGGCACTGCAACCTCTCATCATAAGTTGTTTGCAATCATCCACAATAATTGCTACTATGACTATCTTTTTGTATATATTTAAACTGTTTCTCATCATTTTCACTTTCCCTTCAGAAAAGATTCCTATCCCAATGTATCCTGTTGACAAATTTATCAGACTTTCTGTGCAAATTTTCATTTTTACAGGAAGTAGCAACTGGTGTTTCAGAAGATATGTCAATCTGGATTTTATTCAAAGTCAAATAGTATTTCCTCCTGACAAATTATAGATTTCTAAAAACATTGTGATTGGCTGTTTTATTTTTTAAAAATCTTGAAGTAAATAACATAAAGTAAGTAGGGTTCTTTGCTGTTACCGTAAAGCAGAAATACTTTCATCAGTGAAATGTTGAAATTTATAATACATTCACTGGGATTTTCTTTTGATTATCTGCCTCATGTAATCATCTAGTCTAGAAATTTCTACCCTACATATTGATTTTAGATTAATTATGGAATTTTGTTGCCAGCCAGCTTTTATCAGCAAAGATACAATAATAATTAAAATAAATATGCTTTAAGGGATTGGGTTGTAAATGAAATAGTAACCATTTTTCCTCATAATTAGGAAAGATAGATTTTTATACATAGAGCATATTTTATTTAATTAGGATTTGCAAGATATACACACATGAAATCATAACTTATTCAACCAGAAATGTCATCCACTTGATTTTATTCTAGATTAGTTTCCACCAGTCTAATACATGTAACTGATCAATTTGCTTTTCCTGCTGTGTTTAACTCTTCAAAACAATTTTATTCAATTCTTTTTTTTTTTTTTCTTCTTCTTTTTTGGACACAGAGTCTCACTATGTTGACCTCGGCAGAGTTCCATGGTGTCACAGCTCACAGTAACCTCAAACTTTTGGGCTTAAGTTGTACTCTTGCCTCAGCCTCCCAAGTAGCTGAAACTATAGGCACATGGCTATTTTTTTGTTAAGGTTGTCATTGTTGTTCAGCAGGCCCCGGGCCAGGTTTGAACCTGCCAGCCCCAGTGTATGTGGCCGGTCCCCTAACCACTTAGCTATGGGTGCCAAACTCGAATTCTTTTTTTTTTTTTTTTTTTTTTTTTGCAGATTTTGGCTGGGGCTGGGTTCGAACCCACCACCTCTGGCATATGGGGCTGGCGCCCCACCCTTTGAGCTACAGGCACCACCAACGAATTCTTTTTTTAATATGTAAAGGACAACATAAGGTTTATTTTTTTTCCTTCTGTATAAAAATCATGAAAATAATTCTTTATTCAGATCAGATGTAAATTGTTTTAAATAGTTAACTTTTTTTTTTTTTTTTGTATCATAGTTCATGTTATTTTCACTGTCTGGAATGACTTTTTTTTTTTTTTCTCTCTCTCTTTCTCATACCTAATCATCTTACTCAGACTTCAAAATCAGCTATAATAATCTCACTTTTGTGAATTTCCCTGTCTTTTTTAGAGTTAATTTTACTTTTCTGTACTCCTTGCCATAGTCACCATGGTCAATGAATTATAGCTACCCCAACTACAAAACAAGTGACAGTGGCAACCAGAATAAGATCTTTTCAGAGTTAAGAATGACTCTCATTTTATTCTATATTTCTGGTCTTTAGCACATGCCTAGCACATAAAGTGTTTAATTAAGACATTTTCAAAATAAGCAAAAGACTTATTTCAGTCTCTGAATTCAATCCCATACAGTAAGAATCTCTACCCTTCAAAGAAGTACTGGGGGAGATTCCTACATCATCCTGTTTTTCTTCAGATGAGTTCTAACTGGCTTGCTCCAACTATTCCAGACTGAATTTCCCCTCCCTCCAAACTGGTGACCATAATGCAAATGTTATTAGGTCCAAACTAATCTGGACCCAAATCTTGAACCCACCTTTTCAAATTAATAGGTGGCCCCCCAAAAGTTACTTAACTCTGAAGTTCAGATTCCAAATATGTAAGCATAGAAAAATGATTTTTCTGATAAAAAATAACTGCCAAAAAGGGAGGCATCTGTTTATTTTTGCAGGAGAAGTGCTACTTTTATGCCAACAGATCTGAGATCGTGCAAAACAAGATCAAAACACTCCAAGAAGATCTAGAAAAGAAAAGAAAAGAAATTTTAGAAAATCCCCTGTGGA
>CAUYPK010082084.1:0-32988 GCA_963574355.1 Loris lydekkerianus
AAAACCTCTCAATTCTATCTATTAGTATCTTGGCTAATGCTTATAGTGAGTTCAATGTGCATGGAATTGTATGGTAGGGAAAACCTCTCAATTCTATCTATTAGTATCTTGGCTAATGCTTATAGTGAGTTCAATGTGCATGGAATTGTATGGTAGGGAAAACCTCTCAATTCTATCTATTAGTATCTTGGCTAGCTGTATTTATTGGCATGTCTTTTAATAGAGAATGCTCAAGGTACAGCAAATTTTTTCAACAAAGACAGAAGAGCATCAGAGTATGTTCAGAAAATAAGGAAAACACCAGTATAGCAAAAGCACTCAACCCCTGGGAAGAGAGCTCCCAAAAATACATCCGGAGCTAAGTCCAGGATTTAGGGTAGGCTGGAATGCTACGTCTTGAGTTTGAAACTTAGTGATTCATCAGAAAAAACTGTACAGAAAACTCTAATGATTAGACATTCAAAAAAGTCTTCTCTAGTAATGCTTTGAATGATAGATAAGCTGGAGTCATGTTTTATAGGCAGGCTTAGGAGGATTGCAATAGGCTAATACATCTCAAACTTTTTAAAACGTGTACCTCACTCAGAAAGAAACGTTTTTGGTTTCTTTGTGAAAGTCTCTCATTTCCCAATCCATACATAAGTATACATGTATATTTTTACTGAATTATTATGTACAATATAAAAAAATTCACACACTGAGTATTAGAAAATGAGATGAAATTAGGTAGAAATAGAAGTTCTATTTTTTTTTTTTTTTTTCTTAAAATCTCAATGGATCATCTGACATCTTATGGACTCTATGTCGGAGACAACTTGTCCTGACAATAAAATGATGAAATTTACTTAGAGATAGTGTAAAACAAAAGGGAAAAAATTTGGCTCACATAAATTTTTACTTTCTGCACTCAAGATGTAACTCAAGAATTTACTGCTCCCATAACAACAGGTGAGAAATAAAAAAGGAAATTGCAAATTATAAAATTCAAGAACAATCAAATATGATGTCCCTTTCTGCTTTTTTCCTTCTTTCATCTTAGGCTACTCATTCTTAATCTGTTCCAATGCTTTTTAATGACTTTTTGACACCTACTACCTTTAATGATGACGTTTCTCAATGTTCTACATAGAACTTTTTTCTTTATTAAATTCCCATTAAATATAAACTTGGTTTATATTATCTATACGTATGGAGGACCATGCACATGGACTTCCAATTTTGTTTTTGTGGCTCAGTTTTCCTTTGCAACTTCAGGCTAGTTTTTCTGACTGCTTACTTTTTTTCACCTTCACCTAGCTATCTCACATATTCAAGTTAATGAGCAAAACTTCCTGTGCCTTTCAAGATGGCTTTTCTTCATATAATCAACACTTTAATCAAGTGTCCTACCATTTATCTAGAATGCACATGCTTTAAACTAAACAGTCATTTTAGTCTAACTTCATTTGTCCTACTTTCCTGCATATAATTAATTCCTACTCCAGCTGACTCTGCCTGTTTAACCTCAACCCTACCACTCAACCCCTGGGGAGAGAGCTCCAAAAAATACATCCTGTATTCTCGCCTACTCCACCATTCCCACTTTGGTTGCCTTGGTTCAGCCATGTTCCATCTACGCCGGGCATTGCAGATTAAAAAATATCAGACATGGCTTTATTTATAGAACATTCTTACCGAACTCACCGAATGCAGATTGGAAAAACAAACATGACTGAAAATGCACTATTTACAGCAAAAGACAAAGGAGTTCTTGATATTATCATCCTGTAAATGTGCACAGGACTCTCAAATTTATTATGACCATCTATCATATGGCCTAAGCTAGAAAGCTGTCATCCTGAAAACTTTTTTTTACTGTCATATGCTATGAAATACCAAATGATATCAATATTAATTTCTGCATTTTTCACATATTTATTTTTCTCCTTCTGTGCTATCATCCTCGTGCTAGGCAATGCTATTATTATCTATAAGTCTGAGCAACTGCAACATAGGTTTGTTTATCTCACTGTATTTAGGAGATTCAATCCAATCTATTATCTCCTTGGTAGAGAGAGTGATTCATAAAAATGCATTTACAAGGGCATCTGGGTTTGGGTAATGATTGACTGGCTAATTTCAAAATTGCCTTATCACTGTAAACAACTATAAAATAGGTTATAGGAAGCAGCTACTGATTGAAATCAGACAAAGCTAGCTGATGGCTCAGAAACTTGGGACAGTGAAAGCACACATGTGGAGCTGGCTTTCTTCCTGTTAATGACTTTCAAACCATAGTGCATGAAGGTGAGGCACAAGGGCCAAGCAGAAGTCGCTGGTTGCAATGATAAAAACAGAATCTTATGGAAAAATATATCATAACTTGAGGATGCAAAGTTTGTTAGAATAGGTAGATCAGACCACTGGAAGAAGGGAGATAAAGAGCAGTTCTACGAATCTCCTTAGAGATTTTTACCCATATTTTTATTCAAATTCTTTCATCTCACCTTGCATCCTGGAATAAAACTCATTTGATCATAGTTTTATAATCCTTTCTTTCTTTTTTTTTCTGGTCCTGAAAGAAGACAATAAATTTATTTTTAATTTGAATTTTTAAGTACAGACTTTGTTTTTTAGAGAAATTTTAGGTTTACAGAAAATTCAAGTTGGTAGCACAGAGTTCCCTGTTAACATCCTGCTGCAGTGTGGTACATGCCCTACAAGTGATGGCCCAATATGGCTACATCAGAGTTAACTAAAATCCACAGTTTACCTTTGGGTTCAGTCTTTGTATTGGACAGTGCTGTGGCTTTTGGACAATTGCACAGTGTGCAATATGTCTACCATTATAGCATCATACAGAGTAGTTTTAGTTCCATAGCTTTGCCTTTTATAGAATGTCACATCATTGGGATCATATCGTATGCTACCTTTTCAGACTGGCTTCTTTAACTTAACAATACGTATTTAAAAATTTTCCATGTCTTTTTCTGGTTTGAAAACTCATTAATTTTTATCATTTTATAATGTTCCATTGCATAGATGTATCAATTGTTTTTGTTGTTCACCAGTGAAGAATATCTTGGTTGCTTTCAGTTTTGGCAATTATAAGTAAAGTTGCCAAAAACATTTATGCACAGGCTTTTATGTAGAAATGAATTTTCAACTAATTTGGGTAAATCCCTAGGAGCACAATCACTAGATTATATGGTAAAACTATGTTTAGCTTTGTAAGAAATTGTCAAACTGTTTTCCAAAGAAGCTGGAACATTTGCCTTACTATGAGCAGTGGAGGACAGTGCTTGTTGCTGTACGTACTTGCCAGCATTTGGTGTTTTGCATTTTTAGCTGTTTTAATAGATGTGTCTGGTATCTCATTGTAGTTTTAATTTGTATTTCCCTAATGCCATATGTTGTTTTATCTTTTCATGAAACCAACTTTTGATTTCTCTGCTGTTTTCCTGTTTATTTTTGCAATTTTTCTTAACTTCTATTTATTTCAGGTTTTTAAATTTTTGTCTAGTTTCTTGAGATAAAATTTCTAATTATTGATTTTAGATATTTCTTTCTGCCGAATGTAAATTTTTAAACCTCTAAATCTTCCTGTAACTGTGATTTTGCTACATCTTACATATTTTCTATTGATTTTTTTTTTATTTTGAGCAATTCAGAATAATTTCTAATTCTCTTTTGAGTTTTTTCTTTGACATATGGTTATTTAGAAGTATCTTGTTTACTTTACAAATATTTGCTACAAATATTTGCTTATTTCTAGATCCCTGAAATTATTTTGATAATTTTTACAATTTTATACTTTTTTTTATCAGAAGAAGGAGATACAATTTACTAACTTCTTTATGCTGGGAGGGCCAGAAGTTGCTCCTTGGTGATGTTTATATCTTGGTGACTGCCTTAAGTCAACCTTTGCTGTCTAAAACTACACAGGTTTTAACTGATTTTATATTACACAGTCAGCTGATGCCTTTAAAATTCAGCCAAATCTCCAGGAGATTTGTTTTCTAAAATTAATTAAGTTTGATAAATCACAGTAATAATCATAACCCCAGGACATTTGGGCTTTGAGTACAATATTATTCTAGAATAATAAATTCAATCCCTTTTTATACCCTTTGATTCTGTAGAGATAATCTGACTTAAGTCTCCTAACCTATGTGTTCTCTTTAAACTTCTGTTTTTGACCACAAATTAAATGCTAATTGCGTTCATGCATTTGGCTCCATGGTTTACAGAAAAATAATCTTTCTGACAAAACTAAGAGTTCTTAATTCCAGAGGCTTTGCTCTTCTAAAATTTGTAAGAGCCATTGCTTAGGTGAGTATCTCTCAAAATGTGCTTTGAGAAGTACTTGTTTACTAAGGACTCTGTTAAAACAAAAGTTCTCTACACAAGCATGTTTGGGAAATGCCAATGTGCTGTGCTCTTGGAACATAAAATATACACATTATATTATTAATACTAAACTCTTTGCAAAACCCAGGAAAAATGAATGAAACTTGTTTAACCTAACGTTTCTTTGTAAGTTCATACAGGATGTAGCTCTCATCTGTCCTTTACTTACACCATAAGGGGTTAGTATTGTGTGGAACACACTTGGAAAAATTCTTTGTGTGACTTTGTTTTATTTGCTTCCTGTCAGGGTTCACCTGAGCACTTGACCTGGGTTGAGAGTGGACAGGACACACTTCGCTGGGACACCAAGATGCTCTACAGGAGCTTAAGACACAGGTGACAGTGCCTGGAGAAGGCGCACGTCAACTCTGCAGGGATGACACAGCAGCAGCCTTTTATGCATCTCTAATTTATATGCAATATGCAAAGCTTATGTGCAAAGATGCCAAAAGACAGGGTTTAAAGAATCCCAAGGCCCCAGGGAGACTGGATAGTGGGAAGGGCTGGTAAACGTGAACGTGAGGTGGGGATTGTTAATAAATGGCAGACAGGGCATCTAGAAAGGAGGAGAGGAAAACCAGTTTCATCCCTGCAGGGGAAGCAGGCTGGGTTCCCTAACCTCCCTGCGGATCAGGAGTTAGAAGAATTAACACAAGACTTCACATCACTTGCTTAATTATTGTGTTAAGACATTTACATCGCACACCATAAGTGCATTAATGTATACAGTTATGATTTAATTTAAAAAAAAAAAATGGGTACAGGCGATTGCACTAATGTACACAGCTGTGATTTAACAATTAAAAAAAAAAAAAAAAAAAAAAGAGTTCTAAGGATCGAGCTCTGCTGCAGGGCTTGGCCCGCGCCCTCTGCTGGCTCCGAGCGCGCAGCGACAGCTCCAGTGACCTCGTGTGTCTGGGAGCCTGGGGCCCCTTTCAACTTTGGGGGGCCTTGATGAGCCCCGGGGTGGCATATCTGCTGCTGTTCTTCCCTGGATCCAGGCACCTCCCCTAGAAGATCAACCTACCTCCCACCACTGCCAGTTTTCATTGAAGACCCGGAGACCTAGGGGACTTTGCCTGATCTTAGGTAATAATAAGGGAAGATGCGACTCTGAGTCCAGGCCCACGTGGCGCTTGTGGAACCAGGAATGTCAGACGCAGATTCAGCAGTAAACGCAGCGACAGGATCGCGGTCTGCAGGGGAATGACCGTGGATCCCCGAGACGGTGTTTTCGTTAGTTAAAAGTCTGTAGTCTTTTTGAGCTTGTGGTTTTTCTTTGCCTACAGCACAGGATTGATTCAAATGGAAACACCAAGCAATTGCCTTAGTGTTAGCAGGAGAAGATGCCTGTGAAAGGTCCGGCTTAACTTTGGCTTCATAGGATACTGGTAACTATAAAGGCAAAATAGAAAACGACCGAGGATATCTGTTTTTCTGCCCTCTCTAGCACATCATTAGGTTTCATTAAATTGAAAAACTGTATGGAGTGAACTTTAGACACGTTTCTAGTACTGAGGCAAAGTACAATTTTCAAATAGAATTTTTAATGTTAGCCAGAAATTTGTTCTACTTCAACTCACGGTGGGCTTCAATAAGAGATTTCTTAAAAGCACACTTTTTTTTTTCTCTGAATGACTGAGTTTAGATTCTTTTCTTTTCTTTGAAAAAATAGTGCCAATAACATGAACAGCACTCTGAATGAACTTCACTAACATTCTTTACCTTTTACATGATGAAAATTAAAATAAGGATGAAAAATAATGGTTTATGCAGAGTAATGAACTCTGTGGTATTCATTGTGGGAAGTTGTTGTGAAGTTCTATTTAAAATATCATTGCGGTAAATATTTGCTGGGTTGTCCCAGTCCATGATAGATTAATTAGCTTCTCAATGATGTTATTTTCCTTATTTTTTAATGGTTCAGAACTTCCCAACTAATACTCATCTATAGGGCAATTTTTCTTTTTTTTTTTTTTTGGCTTAAAAAAGAAGTGTCCCTTTACAAAGATACTTACTTCCCTATCTGGAAGGAAAATTAAAATAAATGTGCACATCTATAATGTGTACATTGTAGATCCCTCAGAATAAGAAGTGGCTCCTTAGACGTGCTGTTACTGTGCGCTGCAAAATTCATACAGCCACAGACAGTGAGAGTTACCTATTTTCTCTAAAAGCTAAACTTCACACAACCTTCAATGGATTTATACTGTCTTGTTACATCTTTCCTTGAAGAGTGATTTCTTAGATGATTTGTGTTTTAGTCTTCAGGGTGGCTGCTCTTTTCCACCAGACTATCAAAAGCTCTCAGTTCAGTGCCTTTTTTGCTATAAACAAAATTAAAATCTTGAATTTCTCACATTCCATATAGTGTCCAAGGCAGAGCCGTTAGTAATGCTAAAAGAAAATTAAAATGCTGCTGGGCACAAACACAAGAATCCCTAAAAGAAAATGTGCAAGTGTTTCTTCCTGGATGGAGTTGTGCTTCAGAGACTGCTTCTTTGCTTCCCGTGGTTTATAGTATTTTAATAGATGTATGAAAAAGCATTTTATAATCACCCAAATATCTAAATATTTCAGAGAATTATAAAATCTAAATAGTTCCTTAATCACTACTTTCAGGTTAAAAAGAAACAGTAGTTATTATTCAATTATTCTATTTACCTATTTTAAATTATGATGCCTTACAAAGCAATCAACAATGGTCAAACTTCCCTATCAGGAGCCCCCTATAGTTGATAAGCTTAACTGAATTTGAAGGTCCTTCAAACATATGCCTAAAGTATGCACAGAATTGACCTGAAGCTTTATCCGCAGTAAGTATCTTCTACACAATTTCACCAGAAATGGGATGGGCAGTGAGCTTTAATACAGTCCTTTTTTCACACAAACCAGCGATAGGGCGTAAGGTGGTAAAACCCTCCCTGTGGGTGGTTGAATGAAATTAGGCATACAAAGTGTACTACTGTTGGGATGAAGCCTCTTTAAGTCTTTGTGCTAAAAATATGTTTTCTATTTAAATGTCTGAAAAAAATTTCATCAAAAGCATTCAAGATTTTTAAAAAGCAATTTGATTTAGTTCAACAAGTATTTATATCAGAAGCAAGTGTTAACTATCTCAGCCCATGAGGACGCAGCTAAGGGTCACTGCTTGTCACTTGTGTTCCTTTTACCTGGCCAAAAACTCCGTCTTGGACCATAGTATGCTCGCCTGTAAGATGAAGGCTGCAGGCTGGTAGTAGCATACTCTAGCCCCAATGCTCTATGCATTAATTTAAAGTTTTTTTCTCATATCTAGCCAGCAGCTATTATTAGAGAAATTAGCTAGGCAGTTTATGAGGTTCCTCTCTTAAGAAGAACTTTCTTAGGAAGGCATTGGATAACTGGCCCCACTTTTGCTGGGGCAAATATTCACAGGGAATCACTGAGTTGTAGGATTTTAGAGACCACAGGGACTTTAGAGTGCATCTAGCACAATATCTCATTACAGACAAAGACTGGAGAACAGAGTGGTCAGGTACTCCACCTAACTCTTCCAGTATCTCAAGTGTCAACTCTTAGGCAATACTTTTTTAAAGAAAGAAATGGCTGGGTGGCACCTGTGGCTCAGTGGATAGGGTGCCGGCCCCATATACCGAGGGTGCTGGGTTCAAACCTGGCCCTGGCCAGCTAAAACAGCAGTGGCAACTGCTACAAAAAATAGCTGGGCATTGTGGCTGGTGTCTATAGTCGCAGCTACTCTGGAGGCTGAGGCAAGGGAATTGCTTAAGCCCAAGAGTTGAAGGTTGCTGTGAGCTGTGATGCAATAGCACTCTACCGAGGGCGACAAAGTGAGGCTCTGTCTCAAAAATAAATAAATAAATAAATAAAATAAGAAAAGAAAAAGAAAGAAATGGATTTTGCCTGACTGAAAAAGAGTAATTGCAAGATTTTCATCTTTAAGTGACTTCTCTCCAAACTATTTGGTCTTTTTTGTTTGGATCAAGAAAAAAAATCTTCTATTTATAATCCTGTCTCTTTCAGAATCAAGAAGGAAATTTAAGATCTTACATTAAATCTGCAAACTAAAGTAAAATCTTAAGTCTCCCCCAAAGATGATCATTGACTGGAGCCTTTGTTGTCCAAGGGGTTCCTTAAAACTGAGTTGCTATCCATAAGGAAGGAGATCAGGCAGGCTCATCACACCTCCTGCCCTTCTTAGAGATGTTCCTTGTGTCTCCCTGAAAGGCCTGAGGCTGTTCAAGACAGACCTGCAGGTCCTCAATATACATAAACCACTTGAGTGTGAGAACTTCAGCTCTGATTACAGACCCTTTATCTTAAGCATTCCTTTTCACTGACTCCTCCTGGGAGAAGGCTGGGAATTAGAAAAATGTCAGGACCAAGGGAGCAAGGGTAAAAAGGTCAGCTCCTGAGGGATGTAACTGCAGCTGCCTTAAATGTGAGACACCCTCTGTGTTCTCTTAAGGTCCTGAGCTATCTATCCACAGACTATTCTTTCAGGACCTTGATCCTAGCTCAACCTGAAAGCTTGTTGGGTAGACAGAACTTGCCAGAGTTATAAAAGCAAAGATATGGCTGTGCTACCACACACAGGCGTTTTTTACACTGAGTTTTGCCTCAGACTAACAATTCCTAGCAGGGGCCATGCTCTGCTCCAGACTCTCCTATTAGAGGTGTTTTGTTCTCTCCTTTTACTGGGGCTCCTGATTCAATGGGCTCAATGCCTCTGGGCCCTGTTTATCAAGTCTATTCTCTTTCTCCAGTCTCATAAGTGTTCTTTTTTTTTTAAATCTGCTTGCTCCCTGTCCCTATATATGAACATACTCAGGCTTTTCCCATATTATAAACTGTTTCCTTGACCTGTGCCACTCTCTAACAACTGGTCCACAGAAGCTGCACTTCTAGAAGAGTTGTCTCTGATGAATGCCACTTGCTCTCAAACATCCACTTGAGAGTTTTTCATCTCTCCTATATGCATCCAGATATCTTTTTAACAATTGGAAAATGCAGGTTATAACAAATATCACATGCCAAAATCTAAATGTAACACTTACTAATTTTGTTTTCTTTACAGATTCTGGGGGGAAAAAATAAGTCATCCTAGTTAGGTGCTATTTGTGCTTCTCACTGATTTCATCTCCTTCCTTTCATTATTTTAATGTCAACAGTTATTTTTTCTATATATTTCTAAACTATACATGTATGCACATAGACCTGTAATTTATTTATATATTTATAACATTTGTATAAGTAGCAGACTGATATATGCTGGTGACACAGGGTGTCCCTCTTCAGGGCTGGACAAGAACCCCTGTTTTTCAGGCCTAAGCAAACAGACTTTTTCTCTCCAAACTCTACTCTTTGAATACAAGACAGACAGGAGAGGGGCAGTTTTTTCATGTGAGCTAAGTCCCTTCTGGATTGCACGTCCTACCGCTTTTTCCTGGAGCTGACAGAACTACATTCATTTGTTAATACCCTCATTCAGTCTCTGACCAACCTTGAAGTCTGCCAAGTCCTGGCCAAGCGTAATTCCCAAACAGTCTAAAATCCCTAGACGAAAGACCCATGTGGGGACCTCCCACTTTGGTCTCCCCCCCTCTGCCTGAGGTTCTGGTGCCTTTTATTCTTTCTCTATTCCTTTCTAATAAATTCTATCTTATCACTGATCTCTGTGGTCTCTGGGTTCAAATCTTCAAACTCTTCAAATTTCTGAGACCAAAGACTTACTCAGACAGAAATTCCAACAACACTGGTATGTGAAATAAACTTTTTTGTAAGGACTATATAACCAATAATTCAGCCAAAAATATTATTAGCTCTACTGGCTTGCTGTATAAGTCATTAATTTTCTATGAAATTTATTGCACTGAATATAAATAACGACGATCTCATTTTTATTTCATTTTTTGTATGTGAGTATAGTTTGAAGATTGATTTTCTTAATGTGGGTACAGATGTCTGTATCTATTCTGTATTTAATAAATATTGGTCATTTCATTTTTTCCTAGAAAATGTCATTTTTTATAATTATATTATGTTTATTCAGGTTTTTTTTCTAGCTTTTGAGATGAGTACTTAGATAACTTCTTAATCTTTTTGTTTTCTAACATATCACATTCTAGGCTATACATTTCTTATTTTTATTTTTATTAAGTAATAAGCACATAGATCATGTATACATTGATGCCTTTATGGTGTACAATGTGCTGATTTTACATACAATTAGGAATGCTTACATCAAACTAGGCTGTACATCTCTTCCTAAGTACTTGATTAATAGCATCCCATAGACTTTGTGACAGGGCTTTTGATGTAGTTCAGTCTGCAAGTTTCCTAAACTTCAATTAAAATTTCTTTTCTGGCCAAAGAAACTGTTAAATATTAATTTTGTTTCCAAATGTCTAATTTCAGATTTTCTCTTAATTTTTCTTTTTTTTTTTTATTATTAAATCACAGTTGTGTACATTAATGTGATTATGAGGCACAATACACTGGTTTTATAGACCATTTGACACATTTTCATCACTCTGCTTAACATAGCCTTCCTGGCATTTTCTGAGTTGTTGTGTTAAGACATTTACATTCTACATTTACTAAGTTTCACATATAACCTAGTAAGATGCACTGCAGGTGTAATCCCACAAATCACCCTCCCTCTGCCACCTCCCCCTCCCTCCCCTCCCTTACCCCCTTTCCCATATGCTTAGGTTATAATGGGGTTATAGCTTTCATGTGAAAGCCATAAATTAGTTTCATAGTAGGGCTGAGTACATTGGACACTTTTTCTTCCATTCTTGAGCTTAGTTTAAATCAAGATGGTTATTTTTATACCTCCAGACATTATTGTATGATACTAAGAATGTGACTTATTGTCCTATGTGAACAGAGATTTAGAATTATATTTAGAAGCTCACAGAGATCTTAATTTTGCATCATGAAAAAGTAACCCAAGAGGAAGAAAACATTCCTAGAGGAGAAACAAAACATATTCATCCAGGCAACTGGTCCTGGAGTAGCTTCATTTAAGGCAGGGGCAGACATTGGAGTTTTACAGGAGTGAACAAGTAGGAGATGTAAAAGACAACTGGATATGTAGGGGGTGGTGAGGGTGGCCTGTGGCTAATGAGAGTGAAAATGGAGCGGTTGCCAGGATGGATGCGTCTTGCAGTAAGAGAGAGAGAGAAAAAAAAAAAAGAATTAATTTCTCACTGTAAGGATTTGGCCACTTGGAAGATACAAGTATTTCAATGTTTGCGTTATCATAATGACGTCATAGTTATTTAATGCATAAAACTAAAACCCACCCTTGTGAGATTTCAAACAAATTTGTAATCAGGCGGATGGACAGACCCAAGATTATTCAGAACCGTGACAGTTGCTGTGAGGCTTAGAGCCAGAACACACCTTGTGTGGAATTGCTGTGCAGTTACGCTATTTGCTTTCAGACCCACAGTGCACTCCTCTTCCACCTGCTGACTTGGGGAAGGTGACACAAGTACTGGAAAGCAAAATGCCCTTCCCTGGTAACAGATCAGTATACAGGAATGGGCAAAAGGTGCTGGAATCTTAGGGCATTGAATATGAATAGAAAAAGATAGTGGCTCATCATGGATTTTTAAAAAGCTCCCTAGGGAGACATACTGTAATGTTCTGGAGTTCTACTATCACCTGCAATTTAGAATAAAACCAGAATCTTACAAAACTACAGCATGTACATAGTGTACTGCATATTATTATTCATTACATTACTGTATCATACATTTTTATATTTTTCCAATCTTTATTTTGTTCTCATATTTTATGTATCAATTTTCAATTATAAGACATTCTGGAACAGGTAATTGATTACATAATTTATTCATTAAGGTATTTAAAACATAAATTGAATTCTCACGATGAACACAGTATTGTAAGTATTTCTGGGCATATGGAAGTCAGTAGGACATATATTGCTCTTTGAAGGAATGTGATGAGTTCTTGGATGGCATTGAGTAAGGAGCTAGGAATGGATTTTGCTTCTAATTTGTTTTTTCATGAGCTTCTAATAATTTTCATACTGAAACATTTATTTATGCATTTTGATCTTAGAATCCTATTTTTTTCTTTTATATACTATCATTGATTACACTATCTTTTTGTTGTTGTTATTGTTTTTGTTTGTTTTGAGATAGTCTCACATTCTTGCCCTTGATAGAGGGCTGTGGTGTTAGAGCTCACAACAATCTCAAATTCTCTTTTTTTTTTTTTTGAGACAGAGTCTATGTTACCCTAGGTAGAGTGCCATGGCATCACAGCTCACAGCAACCTCAAACTCTTGGGCCTAAGTTATTCTCTTGTCTTAGCCTCCTAAGTAGCTGGGACTACACGTGCCCGCCACAACCGCTGGCTATTTTTTTGTTATTGATGTCATTGTTGTTTAGCTATCCAGGGCTGGGTTCAAACCTGCCAGGCTTGGTGCTTGTGGCTGGCACTGGAAACACTGTGCTATGGGCACTGAGCCAACAACCTCAAATTCTGGAGCTTAAGAACTTCTCCTGCCTCAGCCTCCCAAGTAGCTGGGACCACAGGCACCTGCCGTAAAGCCTGGCTATTTTTTATGTTTAGAGGTTGGGTCTTGCTCTTGCTCAGGCTGGTTTCGAACTCTTGAGCTTAAGCAATCCACCCACCTGGTCTTCCCATAGTGCTAGGATTACAGGTGTGAGCCACCAGCCTGGTTACCTTGTATTTAATTGCATTTGTTACGATTGCTTTCATTTCTTTTTTTATTAGCATATATAAAAGATGGTAAAAGATTACTTTAAAATTATAGACATACATTTCCATACACAGATTAAGGTTTCATGTAATATTGTGTTATGATCCTTCATAATCTATAATAATTCTGAATTTGATAACATTAAATTTACTCAACACATATGTATTAAAAACTTACTATGAATCAGAACCATGGAAGGTGATTGGAATTCATCAGCATAAGACAAGATTAATCTATTTTTGCTTTACCCTTTAAGAGTTTCCTTTCTAAGAGAGGGGAGATAGGATGTAAAGCTCAGAAATATAAAATTAATTTTTAATAATATAATAAGTGTGATGGGTACTAGCTATAATAGCATCTAAAATAAATATCTAACATAAGTATGAGTCAATCGAGAAGGCATGGGATAAAGGAATTTTTTATGTGTTTCTGATTTCTGTTTGCTTTCTAAAAAATGTGTCAGTTGTAAGAGGAATGAAGGTAGAGCTATTAAAATGGGAAAGATACTTTATTTTAAAACAGTTATTTTCCCTTTCACAAATTGCACTCTTTTCATTTGCTCATTCAACAAAATAATCAGTTTATCTCTAGCAGGAAATATACTAGTAAGTAAATACACACTAGAAGAAAACACATAAATGCGTTCTATGTCTTAATGAAATTTTCAGCTTAAATTACTTTGACCTAGTCTATGAATGCTCAAGATTCTCTAGATATGCAGGCATATATTGGAATTTGTTACATATAAAAAGTGAAATTGAGTAGAAGGTGCCAAAATTAAGAATAAATAATAAAATTATGTGATAATACATGTATATGATAAAATTTAGATAAGTACACTTATTTTTTTGAGGATATTAATTTGGCTCTTCTTTTTCAGATTATTTAAATAATGTATCTTGTTATGTTTTCTAGCCTATAAATTAATTGCTTACATGTATTTTTCTATTGCTGCAAAGATTCACTAACAATGATCCTTCTCCACTGTGTTCATTTCTTAATTCACATTTTTATCTTAAATATGTGAAATAATAAGGCTAGCAGAATATTGAGATTTTTAGAGCTGCAAAAATGCTTATTTACTAACATGTTAAATTTCTTCTATATTGTGCTTGATTAAAAGTGATAACTATAAGTTTGAGTAAGCAAAGTGAATAAGCAAAGAGCACTTGTTACCTTTAAGTGACACAGGACAAAGTCAAGGTCACATTCATGATGTGGACAGGAGTCAATATGATCTGATAGTCTCCCAAGGAAATGCATGTGAAGTACATACTAATTAGCTTATAAATCAGACTGATACTCAAGTTTATTTGGGTGAGAAAGACTACCTACTGTCAAGCAATCAAGTTCAACCCCGTTAATTGCAATTTATTCCAACAACCACAATTTATTGATCCTAGCGTACACTTAAGCCACAGCGGTATCATTATTTGACTTTATTTTAACAGCTTCAAAAGGTTAGAAACTTGGAAACTACTGTGAAAGAAACCATTAAAAAGTTGAGCTACTAACTAACATTGCTGTACACTCTGTGCTGAGCAATGTTAACTATATGTGTATATATGTATTTAAGAGACGGAACAAAGAAGTAATATTACTCATGTTATAACATGAGCTTCTGCTTTGTTATACTAAATATTATTTAATGTTTGCAACACAATAAAGCAAAGAGGATTGATATTATTATTTGAATTCTATAGATAAGCAATAACTTAGAGAAGCTATATAATTTCTGAGACATACAGTGTTAAACTGTAAAAGCCATCTATCTGACTCCAAAGGACATGTTTCATTTGTCACATGATTTCTTGCATAATATCTTCGCGCTGTTTCGTGATATTGTGTCCATCCTGAAACATAGTGAATTTTGCACACAATATGATCTTTAGAATACAAAACATCAACATATAATCTCTCTCATTTGTTCAAATTGTTACCTATTATAAAGCAAGATTGTTTTTTCTTTATTGGAGCAATAGAGTTGTAGAACTTCACTCTGTAACTTTCAGCTAATTAGACAATGGACTCAGCATATTTGTATAGCTTCGAAGAAAGTTTGCTTTGGGAAATATTTAGTGAACATAAAGAGTGGCTTAGAGTTGGGCCTTTCTTATACATACTTTCTTAGCAGGTCTGAATACCTGATTAGATATCACAGTTCTTGAATCTGTTAGCCCTTGACTAGAGTTAAGCCAAGTTTAGGCTGTCTTGAGGTAAGACACCAAAATGTTGAGGCCCTGGGCTTCCTCTTTGTGCCAATCAAAACAGCTCTGCTCTTAATGCTTTCACTTTCTGTACTTCTATAACATTTTATTTGCAGAAAAAATAAGCCAATATTTTTAAAGTTAATTTAAATCATGGAACTAGTCCAATGTCCTCATTTTTGCAGGTGAAGAAATGAAGAATCAAAGAAGCAAAGGACCTGTCTCAAAGTCCCACTACTAGTAAGTAATATCTGCAGATGTAGAAAAGGATCATCAGCCTGGTCGGAGTTCTGTTGATTGCATAACAGCTTTTCATTTCAAATATTATGTTGAAAATGTAAGACTCTGTACCCATGCCTGTTTGCCCCACATGTGGTCAGTGACAGTAACGGTGTGCCACTTAGGTTCACGCTTCCTACATACTTTAGAGAATTCTCCCATGGTTACAGGATGTCCTTTTTTTAAGATGAGACAGTGTGGTTCATGGGATGGTATGTCAAAAGATAAGAGTTGGCATCTATTAGAGTACTTTACACGTACTAGGTTCTTAATGTGAATCATCACATTTAACCCTTATAAAAAATATAAGAGAAACAGTTTTAACCCTATTTTGGAAATAAGCAAAGGCTCTAAGAGAGTTGACAGTTTGTTTCAGTTTGCAGAAGTATTTCATTTCAGAGGTAGGTTTCAATTCTCAGTCTTAGTAACTTGAAGATACTCATGTTTGGTTTCATACATTTCTGTATTAAACTTTCAAATAAAAAGGCAGGTATGGATAAAAATTGTATATAATCCGGGTGGCGCCTGTGGCTCAATGGAATAGGGCACCAGTCACATATGCCAGAGGTGACAGGTTCAAACCCAGCCCTGGCCAAAAACTGCAAAAAAAAAAAAAGTATATAATCCTACTGAGATGTGATATAAGCAGTGTCTGATATTAATACTGCATGACTAATATGTTCTTGCTACTGACTCTCACCTAACAACTCTTTGAAACTCGGTTACTATGAAGACAATAGATGTAATGAGAGCTATAAAGAAGGGGAAACAATATTGATAATACATGTTCATAACAATTTCATAGGTAGAGATTGACAGCTTGTCAAGATAAAATAGAATGAGCAGTTAGAAGAGAAAATAATATTAAAAATAATTGGCATTTTGAGCTGAATGATATATATATTATATGAATATATATATATTATATATTATATATGAATATATAATATATATATAATATGATTAGATAGAATAATTTTCTTTTAATAGGAAAGTATAAACAGAGCATGGGAGTGAAAATGAGTAGGGATATTTCGTCAATACAGAATGTTCTAAATTATAGACTGGGATTATAAGAGTAAGTTGCTATTTTAAAGGTCACATTAATCAATGGGATTAATCAATGGAAGTCTTTGAAGTTTGACTTTAAAAATTAGATTTTACTTTATAATCAATGAAGAATAATTGAAGGTGTTGATGGTTTGTTATTGTTACTTTTTGTTGTTCTAATCTGTAAAGTGGTATAATCAGAGCTCTGGCTTGGAAAAAAGCTGATATCTATGTGGTGATGGACTAAATGGGAAGAAATCAAAAGTTAGGGACATAAGTGTAGTGGGAGGGTAAAAAAATAGAGACCAACCCTCCCTGTTAGTCTGTTAAGGATAATGGGACATCTCTACTCTGAAGAAACTGGAATCTCTCAGGTTTGTAGTAACTCTGAAGAGGATCCAATATCCATTTTCATTTCAATTATCCTTTTCCTCAAAAATATTTGTTGAGTGATACATAAATTCCCTTTCCATCTTACCCACCCACCTTGAAAATCCCTGTCCCAAAAAGGAGGGAATAGACATCATGGTAGCTTTTTATTATCCTATAATCTTTCAGAGTGAAAACTTCTTCTTGCTCTTTGAAAATTCCTGTTTATCAAAAATTTCCACTGCAGATAAAGGGAACGAAAAGTAAGGGAGGCTTATTTTTCTCCCAAAGAGCAAATGAAATAAGAAAGTGTGCTATCCTAAAGTATAACAAAGGAACAATCATACCAAAAAAAAGAAAAAAGATACTTTATGCATATTAGGAATTGTTCATCTTATAAAAGCTCAACTACTTGGTTTGGTTGTAACACTGCAGAGAAAAAAAGGGCCCTGAAAATGTTCTGCCCTAATATTAGATGACCAATTCTGAGTAACTTGTGTCCCTAATGAAAATCCCTCCTCAATCCTCAGCACTTTCTTGGTTTTACAACCCTTCTTCCAGGACTTATAGTCAATTCCTCAACAATGCTGCATAAAATCACATCAGGATACTGCTCCCTCTTACCTATGTCTTGCAAGAAATGGCAACTAGATCATGAACAATTTACTTTATTCTTGCTCAGCTGAATTCATACACATAAATCTTTACTCCGCAATTTTTTTTTTTTTGTCCTTTGGTATACTTTATATTTGTGATCCTAGGCCTCCTTTAGGAATGCACTTCATTTAATTTATATTCATTTGCACTATAGGCTATAAAATGCTAAACTTTTCTATTCTATATTGAGTCTCTGCTCTTCCTTCTTAGAGAAGAGTGTATATATCTTTCTCTTATTCCAAGCACAGGCTCTATCAAGCATGGGCTCTATCTCTCCTAAAAGCAATTTTTAAAGATTTTTTTTTTTTTTTTTCCTAAACCAATATATTAACAATTCTAAGCATCTGAAAAAAACAGCACTTTGATGTAGGGGCTATTCAAGCAAATTCTATATATAAGATTTGACATTTCCTTTGGCCAGGTATTTTGTAATGAAAAGATGACTTACAGTTTAGAGTGGGAAAGGAAGATAAAACTACACCTTTATCTATAGATATATAAAAGTCAAAGTAGGCCAAACTTCTGAGGGTTTGGCATGAGCACTGAATACCCATCATATATGCCTGGCACACAGTTATTTGTTGAAATGCATGATTGGCTTATAATAGACAGCTTTTATGTCTGTTTCATTTGTCTGTTGGTGTGAAAGTACTACCAGTTAAAGGTTATATGGGAATGGATAAAATCTAGCATTAAATTTCAGGCAACTGTCTCAAGAGTAAGTCCTCTGCTTGAATGCCACTCATTAGCCAAAAAGCTGAGGTGTGCAAGGGCTGATCTAAGGCATTTACTCTCTGTGACTCTTGGTAGCCAATTGTGCTAAGAACTGGTGATGAACATGGTTTCCTTCTCTGCACTGCTTCCTTCCACACTTGGATACTGCTAGCAAGACCCAGTATGGTTCTATTTATGACTTTTCTTTTTATGTATTCCTAATGGGTCTTTGGACTCAAAATAGAATGAGCCTGAAATGATAAAAATGAACTTACATCATGACATTTTTAATATATGTATAACATGGAGAAATGAGTGAAACATTTGTTTTTCTCCCCCAAAAGATAAATTAATAAATTTTCTAGTACCATGAAGGTTTTTGGGTTTTTTTTGTTTGTTTGTGTTTTTACTGATACTTAATTTAACATTTGTGCATATTTAGGGGTTACATGTGATATTTTGTTACAGGCTTACCTGTGTAGTGATATACTCTGTGTACATGGAATATCTGTCACCTTGAGTATTTGTCATTTCTATGTGTTGGAGACAGTTTGAATCCTCTTTTCTAGCAAATTTGAAATATAAAACGTATTATTTTTATCTATAGTCACTTGACTCTGCTACTGAGAAATAGAATTTATTTCTTCTATCTGACTATATGTTTCTCCCCATATAACTGAACCTTCCTTTTCATCCCTTCAGTTCTTACCCTTACATCTTTTCTAGCATCTTGCATCTATCATTCTACTCTCAGTCACCATAAGATCAACTTTCAGCTCCCCCGCTTAGTGAGAATGTGTGATATCTTTCTATCTTACCTGCCTTATTTTGGTTAACATAATGACCTCCAGTATCATCCATGTTGCTGCAAATGGCATGCTTTCATTCTTTTATGTGGCAAAATAGTATTTTATTGTGAATATATACATTTTCTTTGCCCATTCATCCCTGATTTCATATCTTTGTTACTATTAATACTGTGGTAATAAACATTGTGGTGCAAATAACCCTTAGAGATAGTGATTTTTTTTTTCTTTTGATAAATATCCACTAGTGTGTTTGTTGGAGATAAGTGTAGTTCTATTGTTTTTTAAGTCTAAATACTTTTTTCCATAGTGGCTGTACTAATTTGCACTTCCAACAGTATATGAGAGTTCCTTTTTCTCTATATCCTTACCAGCCTCTGTTATTTTTTGGGTTTGTTTTGTTAACGGCCATTCTAATAGATGTGAGGTGATATTTCATTGTGCTTTTGATTTGCATAATCTTTACGGTTAATAATGTTGAGCATTTTTTCATGTAACTATTTGCTATTTGTCTTCTTTTGAGAAGTGTCTATTTATGTCCTTTATAAATGGTGGTGTTTGTTTTTTGTTACTGTTGAGTTGAGTTCCTTATATATTCTGGATGTTATTAAAAATATTTTCTCCTTTAGAATATGATATTTAGCACACTGTTTCTTCACTCTGCTGATTGTTTCCTTTGCTATGAAGAAGCTTTTTAATTTAATATAGTCTCATTTGTATATTTTTTATTTGTTGCATGTACTTTTGAGATCATAGCCATAAAATCTTTGCTTACACCAATGTCCTGAAATGCTTCCTCTATATTTTCTTCTAATAGCTGTTTTAAGTTTTTAATCTACCTTCAGTTGATTTCTGTGTGTGGTGAGATAAGGGTCTAGTTCATTCTTCTGCACTTTGATAACCAGTTTTCCTAGTGCTGAGAAGCGAGAGGCCTTTCACCAAAGTCATGTTCTTGGTGCCTTCATTGAAAATCAGTTGGCTGTGAGCACATGGTCAGCATATGGGTTTATTTCTGTGTCCTCCATTCTCTTCCATTTGCCTGTGAATCTATGTTTATATCAATACCATGCTGTTTGGGGGACCGTAGCCTCTTAATATATTTTGAATTAGAGAGTAAGATGCTGCCAGCTTTCTTCTTTTTGCTTTGACTTTTCAGGTTCTGTTTTGGTGAGAGAAAAGACCTCAGAACCAATTTCAAAGTATCCAAATGGAGTCTTTATTAGCCAGCTGGCGGCTGTCTCCACAGATCTCAGAGAGATCAGGGGAGAGTAGTGGCAACCAGTTAGGGGAGTGGATTTTTGTAAGGTATGGGGTAGGGGCTGATTGAGCTGATACAAGCAAGCCTTCAGATTTTACAAAGGCCCTTACAGAAGCAGACAGACTGACCTTGCAGGCGTGGTTGGATAGATAAACAACTTTTATAATACAGGTTTTCAGTAGTTCTTATCCTGGTTCCCCATTCCTCCCTCCTGTGAGTGTTATCATTTCAAGGCCCTTGAGAGTGACTTCATTGCTGGTGTTTTTTGCCCTCAGCAAAGGGCCGAGGGCCTGGAGCTGGGAGTGCAGTTTTGGTCAAAGGGGGAGGGGGTGCAGCTGTGACCATCTCAGTTCTTTTTTGGTTCATATGATTTTTAGTATTCTTTTTCTATTTCTGTAAAAAAATGTTATTGGTGATTTGATAGGAATTGCAATAAATCTGCAGATTGCTTTGGGCAGTATGGTCATTTTAACTGTGTTAATTTTTCCAATCCATGAGCATGAGATCTCTTTCTATTCGTTTGTATTCACCTCAATTTCTTTCATCGATGTTTTTTAGTTCTCTTTGTAAACATACTTGCATTTCATCTCCTTGATTAAATGTATTCCTAGAAATTTTTCTGGTTATTATAAATGGAATTGCCTTGATGGCTTTTTTCAGCTAGTTCATTAGGTGATGTAAAAATGCTACCAATTTTTTATGTTGTTTTTCAATCCTACAACTTTACAGAATTCCTTTATCAGAGCTAATAGATATTGGGGAAGTCTTTAAGATTATCGATATATGATTATGTCATTTGCAAAAAGGGACAATTTGACTTTCTCTTTTCCTATTTAGATGTCTTTTATTTCTTTCCCTTGCCTGATAGCTCTGTCTAGGACTTTCAGTGCTGTATTGAATAGAAAAGTGGACATCGGTGCCTTGTTCCAGTTCTTAAAGAAAAGTTTTCATCTTTTGCCCATTCAGTATGGTGTGAGCTATGGGTTTGTTGTATATGCTTTTTATTTTGTTGAGGTATACTCGCTCCATGCTTAGTTTATAAAGAGTTTATTCCATGAAAGGGATGCTGAATTTTATAAAATGACTTTTTTCTTCATCTATTGAGATTGTCATATGTTTTTGTCCTTCATTCTATTGATGAGCTATATTATATCTATTGATTTTCATATGTTGAAGGATCCTTGAATCCCTATGATAAATTCCACTTACTCATGGAAATGCAATTGCTGAAAACAATTCAAAATAAAAGACATTACTATAATATTGGAGGCAGTTGGGCATAATAGATAAAAATGTGGGTTCCACCATTTTCTATTTGTGACCTTAAAAAGTTTCCAAATATTTCTGTGCTTCAATTTCTACTCCTTTATAAACATCTATGTCATGGAGTCAATATTAATATTATAAGTAAATGCCTGTCACATTTTTGACACAGAAGCACACCTCAGCTTCTATTTTTTAGTATTGTCAAAATGTTTTCTGACTTAGATTACATTTTAACTAAATCTAAAACTTTCATTTTCATAACCTTTCCTAATTACAATGGAAAAAATAATATATGAGTGAAAATATGAAATATTGTCTTATATTTAAGTCTACAAGAACCCAACTTCTATATTTTAAAAAGTTATTAATTTGTGGCAGCACCTGTGGCTCAGTGAGTAGGGTGCTGGCCCCATATACTGAAGGTGGCGGATTTAAACCCAGCCCTGGCCAAACTGCAACAACAGCAACAAAAAAAAGTTATTAATTTGCTTAGGAAATATTCATTTATACCCTAATATTTTCCACATGAATTTTCTACTTAAATATACCAGAGGGAGATAAATAGCATTCTTTGGAACTATATTTAAATCCTCTTAGAATATGACACTATGAAGAGGAAAGCATGCTATGTTAAACATGTATCTAGATCTATCTATATTCTAACCATAATATTTTCTGGTTAAATCAAAATTTTATTGGCATCTTTAATATAATGTATATATACATAAAGTCACAATGGAGAAAAAAAAATTGTCTTACAAATGATGTTTATTAAAAAATTTAAAATATAATTTTACTGCAGTAATTCTTTTTCATATTTTACAAATGGAAAAAGGACTGCTCAGTTTTAGCAGTATAAAAGCTAAAAAGAAAAATCATTTTAATGGGGAATTAAATAATCTAGCGAAGTTCTCTCGATGATGATATTTGCTGATGTTGCAGTTGCAAGCCAATTCACCTAGTCTAGTTGGTCAGATGATTCTCTAACTCTGATCTTGAGTGAATATCCTTCATTCAAAATTTCTTAGACGAAGGGTGGTACCTGTGGCTGAAAGGGGTAGGACACCGACCCCATATACTGGAGGTGGTGGGTTCAAACCTAGCCCTGGTCAAAAACTTACCAAAAAAAAAAAAAAATTCTTAGACTGTTTATTTCTTCATTGCACAACTCAGACCATTCCATCTCTGTGTCTGTTGGAGGGTCTCCATCCTTCTCTCCAGATTCCAAAGAGCCCATCATCCTGTGCAACCTAGTTCTAATATTATTTCTCAGATTTCATCAGTTAAGGGCTTCCCCTATCCTCTTGTGTCACCTGGATGTTTTGTATCATGTAGAGGTTTTAACCGGGCTTCACTTATTGTTATTGGCCAACTTTTTGTCTTATCCACTAATAAGACACTGTCTCTTTCTTTCTTCCATTTTTTTTTTTTTCTATTTTTAGACTGTTTGGACCCAATTTTCTTGGCTGTTGAAACACCCACTCCCGGCAACTCTTGCTCTTTTCTTTGTTAAGTTTTTAGTTGTGACTAAATTCTGCCAATAGAAAATTCAAAAAGTTATATGTCCTATTTTCTGGCCTACAAAAAACCTCCCACACATAATGCTCATACTCATTTGCTCCTGTGATGAGTTTGGCAGCCATGCAAAAGCTCTACTGCTATTTCTTATCTCATTCTACTTGTTAAGCTCCTTCCAACCAAACTCTGAGATTCATTCTTGGATTATACCTTTAATATTAAATAATAGAATTCTGAATTCTAATTCTAATTCTAATTCACATTACAAATGCTCATCTTACAAACTGACACAAAACAATGAATGATACCACATTAGCCTTATACACTTGTTTATTTGTTCTTGCCTGCTGTATTTCCTTGGATTTTTTACATGAAGTTTTAAGTAAGTTTGTTAGAAAGAGAGACCTATAAAATAAGAACTCTGATAATTTTAAGTGCAACGATGAAGCAGAAACTTTTCTGAGGCACACGAAGAGTGTTCTTTGGATAGAGAAGAAATACTAAAACAAAAGCTTTTAGATAGCAGCTTAAAGAAATTATAGGTCATGGCAGAACTGAGATGAATACTATTAGATGAATGTGAAAAAGAAGTTTGTAATCATTCTCTTCACAGGCAAAAAGTTTGACTTTTTTTTAAATATGTGTTTTTATAGCAGTTTTAGGTTCACAACAAAATTAAGATGAGGATACAAAGATTTCCCATGTTTTCCAAGATCCCATCTGCTCAAGACTCATGCTCCCATTAACAACATTCCCACACCCCACTGGTGTATTTGTTATATACGTTTAAATATTTAAGTATTTAGGTATGGGCTATTTTTTGTTGTTGTTGTTTGGGATTCCTTGAGAGTACAGAGAATTATGTTATACTGATTACATTTGTTAGATAAAGTCCCTCTTATAATTGTGTCCCACCCCCAAGAGGTGTGCCACACACTGTGACCCCCACATCCCTCTTCCTCCTCGTCTCCCTCCCCCATGACTTGTATTAGCTCATCTACTGTCTTCATATTAAGAATTGAGTACTTTGGATTCTTCTCCATTCTTGAGATATTTTACTAAGAAGAATGTGTTCCATGTCCATTCAGGTTAATAGAAAATATGTAAAGTGTCCATGTTATTAATACATATACCACAGCTTGTTTATCTATTTCTGGGTTGATGGGCATTTAGATTGTTTCTATAATTTGATGATTGTAAATTGAGCTGTGATAAACAGTCTAGGGCAAATGTCCTTATGATAAAAACCTTATGATAAAAGGTATTTTTTCTTCTGGGTAGATGCCTAGTACTGGAATTACAGGATCAAATGAGAGGTCTAATTTGAGGTCTTTGAGGGTTCACCATACCTCCTTCTAGAACTGTTGGATTAGTGTGCATTACCACCAGCAGTGTAAAAATGTTCCCTTTTCTCCACAGCCACACCAGCACTCGCAGCTTTGAGATTTTGTGATGCAGGTATTTTCACCAGGGTGACATCTCAGGGTAGTTTTCATGTGCATTTCTCTGATGATTAGGGACAAAGAGCATTTTTTGTATGATCAGTAGCCATTTGTCTGTCTTCTTTGAGAAGGTTCTGTTCATTTCTCTTGCCCAGTGATATATGTGATTGTTTGGTATTTTTTTGTTGATTAATTTGAGTTCTCTATAGATCCTAGGTATCAAGCTTTTGCCCAATTCATAACATGCAAATATCATTTCCCATTCTGAAGGTTGTCTATTTGTTTTGGTGATTGTCTCCTTAGCTGTATAGAAGCTTTTCAGTTTAATTATGTGCCATTTGTTTATTTTTGTTGTTGTTGCAATTGTCACGGAAGCCTTCTTCATAAAGTCTTTCCTCAGGCCGATATCTTCCAGTGTTTTCCCCTCACTTTCTCTGAGGATTTTTCTTGTTTCATGCCTTAGATTTATATCTTTTATCCATCTTGAATCAATTTTTGTGAGTGGAGGAATGTGCAAGTCCAGTTTCAGTCTTTTACTTGTGGTTATCCACTTATTGAGTAGGGATTCTTTTCCCCAATGTATGCTCTTATTTGGTTTATCAAATATCAGGTAGCTGTAAGATGTGAGTTTCATCTCATGGTTTTCTATTTGGTATATTTTGAATGCACATTGATACATAATTATCACTTAAAGTCCGTAGTTACATTAGTGGTTCATGCTTGGGGTTATTTATTCCACGGGTTCACTCAGGTGTTCATTCTGAGTGTTATTCTTTTCTAGAGTTTGGAAAATATATCATGGCAGCATCCACAATGTTAATATTGGATGAGCATTTTCACTGCACTGAAAATTCGCTAATCATCCCCCTAAGTGCTTTGCCTAATCATCCCCCTAAGTCCCTTGCAACCACTGGTCTTTTTCCTGTCTCCGTAGTTTTGCCTTTTCAGAACATCAAAAAGTTAGAATCATACAGTATTTAGCCTTTTGAGATTAACTTCCATCACTAAGTAATTTGCATTTAAAATTTCTGCATGTGTTTTCATGGTTTGATAGCTCATTTCTCTTTAGTGCTGGATAATATTCTCTTGCCTGGATATACCACAATATATTTATCTATTCACCTATAAAAGAAATCTTTGTTGTAAAAGAAATCTTCCAAGTTTTGGCTATTATGAAGAAAGTTGCTATAAATATCCAAGTACAGATTTCTGTGTAAACGTTGTGTTGAAATCCTTTGGGTAAATACTAAGGAGGGCAATTGCTGAATCATATAGCAAAAGTGTGTGTAGTTCTGTGAGACAGAGACAAACAATCTAACAATGGAATCTACCATTTGCACTTGTACCAGTAATGAAGGAAAGTTCCTATGGCTAGTCCAGACCAGCTTTTCTCAATTGTTTTTGCCTTTGCTCCTTTGAGAAAGATCAGTCAACTGTGTTTTTGTGAGTTTATTTCTGGGCTCTCTGTTCTGTTCCCTGTATCTATTTGTTCTTTCTGCCCTATCACACATTCTTGAGTACTGTGACCTTACAGTAATTCTCAAAGTCAGGCGGTACCAGTTCTGAAATTGTTCTTCTACATATGGATTTGGCTACTTTGGGTCTTTTGATTCTTTATAGAAATTTTATAATCAATTTGTTGATTACCATAAGATAGCTGCCTGGGATAATGATTGGAACTGTATTGAATCTATAAATCAATTTAGGAAGAACTGATATCTTAACAATGTTTGATCTTCACATTCATTAATGTGTAATATTTTTCCACTTAGTTTTTCGTTTAATTTCAGGTTTACATGAGGGCGCAAATGATTAGGTTACATTATTTGCATTTCCTAAAGTCCAAGTTGTAGGACTTGGTTATTTCTTTCATCAGTTTCATAGTTTTTATAATGTAGGTAAAATTGTAAATATTTGTTTAGACAAGTGCTTATTTTAATAAGCATTAATATCAATGCTAGTTTGTTTTTAATTTCAAAGTTTACTTATTCATTGCTAGCATATAGAGCAGTGATTGACCTTTGTTTATTAAGCTCATACCTTAAAACCTTACTATAATGGCTTTTTAGTTCCCACAGGATTTGTGATGATTATCTTGGATTTTTTACATAGATTACTTTATCATCTGTGAGAAACTACAGTATATTCTTCCTTCCCAGTCAATTTTGAATGTATTTCATTTTCTTATTTAACTTTTTATTGCATTTTCTAGGACATTGAATATGATGTTGAAAAGGATGATGAGATGCAACACTGTTATGTATTCCTGGGTTTTGTAAGAAAGCTCAAATTTATTCTCATTTTTTTTTGTAGATATTTCTTATCAAATTGAGGAAGTTTCTCTTTAATCTTAGTTTGTTGATAATGTTTATTATGAATAGATAATTGGATTTTAGCAAATGTGTTTTCTTGCATCTATCAATATGGTCACATGTTTTAACTCTCGTGTCTATCAATGTAACGAAAGGATCACTTTTTTCAATTTGATTTAACATGGAGGATATTGGCCTATCATCTCATAACTTCTTTTTAGAATCTCCTTTGTTTACTTGACTGAAGAATAACTTTCAGATCTCCAATCTTTATTCTATACTTACTTTGTATACAATGCTGAGTTTTAGTCCCTGGGCATCAATATCATAATTGCATATTAACCATGTGTTTTTCACTGACCTGTTTGAACATCCAATATTCTGTTTTGTATGTTAAGAATAAACATGAAGAAATTTGGGGCCAACAGGTCTATAACATTTGACCAAATCAGGGAAATTTTCTTCAATAACAGCAAATGTAAAACTTATAATATTTTATATACCATTAAGCATTGAGAAGGTGGCAAGGTTCTGTCAAGTGCATTGATCCTGGAGCTGATTCTTCAACAGTCTAAGACACCTGGATATAGTAAACCCAAACTGTGCAAGAGGATATTAGACTTTCATATCAGAGCTGCACTTCTTGCTCTGAATGATCTGGAATAACAAACCACTTCAGAATAAACACCACCTAATTCCTATGAGGGTGGAGTTCCATTGACCTAGGACAAACTGCTTTGGACGATAAATAATTTTAGTTAAAGTCTTTGTAAGGATAAAGTCCAATTTGTGTACATATCCTAGTGTAGGCCATGGAAATAGCAAGCCTTAATTAAGCAGGCTGATGTTAAAGTCCCTCCTTAAGATTTTACCTTTTTAAATGGGAGTAAATATTATCTTTCTCCCAGCCTTTGCCATATCCACACATCTTCAAAAAATGAAATTAGAAAACAGCAGATTTCACTTGTCAGGGCAGCCAATTAAATGGCTGAGAGTGTCTTTTTCTGTGTCATTTTCAGAAACAATTGTATCATTAAATCGCTGAAATTGTAGTGTCAGCAGGAAATAGAGAAAATAGCTGCCAACGGAAGAAAAAAAATATGAACAATACTGCTAGTTTGATATCTTCCTGCCCTCCTTTTCCGTGTCTAGTGCTGAACAAGCTATAAACAAAATGTGAGGGAGCAAAGGCTCCCGTGTCTGAGCCTGGGTAACTCCAACCTCCCTTTGTAGGAGGTTTGCTCACTAATTTCTTCTGCTCTCACTGGGCACCTTAGGCAAACTGCACTAATCAGTGTTTCAGAGCACAAGTCCCACTGCCTTGCTTCTATTTTATCTCCAGTCACTGTTCACACGTGAATACTCTCTCTCATCTCTCTGTTTTCAGTTAATTCACTTATTCATTTAATAAATATCTATTGAACTTTTACCTTTTGCCAGGCACACTTCCAAGCTGTTAAAATACATTTGTGAATGAAACAGATTTAAAAAAATCCCTTCCTTTGAAGAGTTTACTAGGAGGTGGTAGAAATAGACATAAAATTGCATATATAATAAATCTGTCAATCAGATAATAGGTTGTGATCAGTGGAGCTCAGAAAGGGAAACAAGAGTCAGGGGCTTGCATTTTTAATAAGGTATTATAGTTAGAGATTTGGGGAGAAGAGTTTTATGCTGTCCTGAAAGTCTCATGGCACAGTAGCTGAGAGACATATTCCTTAATTGGCCTTCCCAGGTTCATAATCCAGCTCTGTAATTTATTAGTTGTGTGACCTTAAGAAACTTCCTTTTTTTTTTTTTTTTTTTTTTTTTTTTTGTCTAGGTTTTAGTTTTCTTATCTCTAAAGGGAGGTTATTGATGGTACCTGTGAATTCTATTTTATGCATAGAACTTAGAACATGATGTGTAATAGATGTTTGCACAGTATTTATGGTAGATAGCACTGTGCGAATTCTCTCAATATTGTTTTCTGAAGAATGTACGCTTCAATTTAGAGACAACCGAGTTTGAAAACTGAAAGACGTTTCTCCTCTCCTTACTAATCTGAGCCTTAGTTGTATGATCAGAAAAATGAAGATAATTTTTCCTACTTAGAGCAGTTGTGAGGATGATAGAAGGTTTGTCCTACATCTCCATAGGAGATTCTTGTTAAATGCCATGCCGTTTTTCTCTCCTTTGGTAAACTAAGTTGAAATGTTTTGAAGTCTTCTCATATTATCACAGCAGGTAAAAAAAATCTTAAGTCTCCCGGCATCTCTCGTAGTATTTATTATGTGGGAATACTAACTTGTGTGACACTGCAGTTCCTCCCTTCTAAGTAAGACGTCATGAATACATCGGAGCACGCTGTCAAATTAATAGCAACTTTTCAAGGAGAAAAAAATAAGTATTCACACATTAGATGCACCCCTCAATTACATGACATGCCCTGATTTTAAAATGATTTAAATGTGAAAACAATATGTGCATTATCAAATCAAGGAAATGTGTTAGTTTCTGTTTATATGTCTGTTTGCTGCTTCTATGTAATTAGCTACTCAGAAATTGTAGTTCTTTTTTTTTTTTTTTTTTTTTCTTGGTCAGGTCTGGGTTTGAACCCGTCACCTCTGGCAGATGGGGCTGGCGCCCTACTCCTTTGAGCCACAGGTGCCATCCCAGAAATTGTAGTTCTTTTATCTCCTTCTCCTTGCTTAACCTGCTGCCCTGCACATTGAAAGAACTCACTGTTTCCTAGGTAATTGAGTGAACGGCTGTATAATTACTTGAAAAAAATAACTGATTTTAGTTTATAACAAAAGTTGAGTGGAAATAGATCACGGTTTTTCTAGTAGGGGGCATTCTTCATTCAAAACTGCATAAAAATAGTTAAGGTATTACTATTTTTAATAGTACAGCTATAGAAAGGTAATTTTGTTTATATCAACATGCATGATGACATTTTAAAAATATCTTTATCTGATTGGGTAGGATTCCTTTTGGTTGCAAGTTACAGAAACTCAATGTGGACTAATGAGCAAAAATGAGGAATTGTCTGTAAGTACATAAGGTTCTAGAAGTACAGTATATAACTGAAGATCAGGAGAGCTGATGAAATTCTGACGGCTCCACTTCCAACAACAGATTCTTTATGAATCATCTCTTAGTTGCAAAACACTCCAAACTGAGTAGCAGAACTGTGGATGGGGATTTAGACAGGGGGCCTGGGGAAATGGTTTGCCTCTGCTCCACCAGTGTGTGGGCTCTCAGATAGAAGATTTATTCAGCAGCTGGCTCCTCTTTAACCCTCACTGACAACCTTCCTCAGGTTGGCGGCTTTCTGCTAATAATCTGTTGAAGGCCCTTTTAACTTCCTCATACTACCTTCACTCAAAGTCATGGCTGTGTGGTTTTCCTGCTCCAAACCATGCTGTTTGTTATTGCAATATCTCTCTTCTTCTATACTAATATCTGCATTAGTCAGTGTTTTGTAAAAGAAGCAGAATCATATGATGATATGAAATGAGGGATTTCTTATAGTGATTACATCTTAGGAATTGTAGTGCTCTAGCAGTGAGCCTAATATTGCTATGGGTTGACTGGACTATTTGGATGGAAGGGTGATTGTGAAGTTGAGGAGAACAGGACAACCTGGGGTTGAAGAAAAGTTAGAACTCACATCTCTGCTTCACTGTCACCAATGTTTATGATATGACCTGCACAAGAGGTTGACCGCCTTTACCAGAGACTTACACATGCACTTAACGCAAACTTAGAAAAGTTTCATAAGAGGAACCACAGAAGCTGAACAAGCTTCATGCCTTGGTGCTGCCCTCTGTCTAAAACGTGAATCCACTAACCAGGGATATGTGTGAGTTGCTCCACAGCCTGACATCCTACACCCACTCTTGAAGAGTAAAAATGACCAGCACATCTCTACTTACCTAATCACGTGCAAAATTTCCCTGTGGCCAAATCTAACTTGAGGCCATATAAGGAATGAAATGATGTATATGTGGTTCCAGTTGAGCTAAAGTTACAAAATAAAAGACCCTACTAGCAATATGGATCAAGAACCTTTAAAACATAAATTTTCATTGGTTATTTAAATTATTTAAGTTCACATTGTATATCAAAGCAGTACCGTGAACCCCATAAATGCATCAATGTACAAAGTTATGAGTTAATAAAAAATGATTAAAAATAAATTGTTTAAGTTATAGAAACCCAATATGAACAAAGGAACAAGAAAAGTGTGTTAGGGGAGTGGGGGATTATAATAAAGATATAAAGTTTATCAACCTACGTACCCATCAGTTCATGAGTGGATAAAGAAAGTGTAAACATACACACATTCTCTACTTTAATTAAGAAGGTGTACTTTTACTGCCTACAGCTAAATATATTTCCATCTGATGCCCTGAACTCACAAAACATATAATCAAATATTTTTTCAGACGTGTAACATTCTGAATGTTACACACACACACACACACACACACACTGTGCAGCACTATTTAGCCATAAAATGGAGTGAAATAAAGTCCATTGTGTAACTTGGATATAATTGGAGACCATTATCTTAAATGAAGTGCCTCAGCAATGTAAAAAGAAAAAAATTATAGGTACTCTCTAATAATTTGGAGCTAAACAATGAACACATGTGGGTGCCAAGTGATATAAAGGACATTAGAAACCAAGAAGGAGAGGATGGTGGGAGGGGGTGGAGAGTGAAAACTTGCCTGCTGCGTACAATGAACAGTATTGTGGTGATAAGTGCCTTAAAAGTCCCGACTTAAGCAATATAGTAAGTGTTCCTGTAAGGAAAGCATTTGTACCCTCCCAATATTTTCAAATAAAAAAGTAAAATAAAGGCTTGGCACCTGTGGCTCAAAGGAGTAGGGCATCAGCCCCATATACCAGAGGTGGCGGGTGCAAACCCGACCCCAGCCAAAAACTGCAAAAAAAAAAAAAAAAAAAAGTAAAATACTAATAAAGAAAAAATTAAGAACCAGCTTTTGGTTTTCTTGGTGATAAAGCAAAACACAAAAAATACATTAAAATCTGGGGAAAGTTTAGCTATTTGTACGCTAAACAATGTCTTGATAAAATTAAATATGGCTTAAGGTTTTGTTTTGTTTTGTTTTTTATTACATAATAGCTGTGTACAATAATTCAATCATGAGGTACAATGTTCTGGTTTTATATACAGTTTGAAATATTTTCATCGAACTGGGTAACATAGCCTTCATGGCATTTTCTTAATTATTGTGTTCAGACTTTTATATTCTACATTTAGTAAATTTCACCTGTACCCTTCTAAGATGCACCATAGGTGTGGACCCACTAATTACCCTCCCTCCACCCATTCTCCACTTCTCTCCCTTCCCCCTTTCCCCATATTCTAGTGTTGAGATTGGGTTATAGCTTTTGTCTGAGTACATTGGGTACTTTTTCTTCCATTCTTGAGATATCTTGCTAAGAATATTTTCCAGCTCCATTCATGTAAACATGAAACAGGTATAGTCTTCATCTTTCTTTATAGCTGCATAATATTCCATGGTGTACATATACCACAATTTATTAGCCCATTTGTGAGTCTATGGGTACTTAGGCTTTGTCCATGTCTTACCAATTATGAATTGGGCTGTGATAAAAATTCTGATACAAATATCTTCGTTATAATGTGATTTTTGGTCTTCTGGATATGTATCTAGTAGAGGAATATTAGGATTGAATGACAGGTCTATTTTTTGATCTCTAAGTATTCTCCAAACATCTTTCCAAAAGGAACATATTAGTTTGCATTCCCACCAGTAATGTAGAAGTGTTCCCTTTTCTCCACATCCATGCCAACATCTCTGGTTTGGGGATTTTGTGATGTGGGCTAATCTTACTGGAGTTAGATGATATCTCAAAGTAGTTTTGATTTGCATTTCTCTGATGATTAAGGATGATGAGCATTTTTTCATATGTCTGTAGGC